>JARJEB010020719.1:0-14040 GCA_030264535.1 Liometoxenus newtonarum | reverse complement strand
TCTAAAACGTCATCTAGGATTATGTGTTGAATTCCGTGGTTGCAATTTTAAGTTTAAAAACCAAATTAAATTTTGTCGTCGCAGATAAAGTATATAGTATTCAATTCGCGCATATGCGCGAGCATATAATAATATGCTCGGGCGTTTACTCCGCTCGACTACCGTCTCTCTACGTAAACTTCGCCTTTGCGTATAATACCTACATATGCCTACATATGCGCCTATTGAATAATATACTATCGTTAGATCGTTCGCAGTGCCTTGAGAATAATAAAAAGTTTTCACATTATCCGAAACTGGCTAACCCACTAAATAGTAATTTATTATTACTAACTTTAATTGGAAGTCAAAGTGTAAAATGGAAAATAACACGGGAAATATTGATTTTAACAATATACTTTCTATAAACTTTTCTAAAGTTTTTTCAATTTTCAACAAGTTTTGTCTGAAACATTTCTTTGTATCGCGAATAGTTTGCAAGATATTTGTTAATCGTTCAGGGAAAAAAATTACATTGATAATATCAATGTTATTAATGAGAATTAGATACTGTTTGAAAGTTTTACGTTGTGAGATGCACAGAGTTAATATAATATTTGGTTTTTTATGTGTGCTTGAGACTGATGAAAACATTGAATATATTTTGCAACTTAGTTACTTACTTAAATACGTAAACATATATTTTCTATAATACCTTACGTCTCATATATGTATAGTTAGATTACAATATTGCATTTTATGGTTTCGTAAAGTTTGCTGCGTTGTTGTGTTATGGTATGAATGATTTATTAGCGAATATTAATCACGAAGCACTAAAAGTTGGTGCATGAACGATGGGCATTACTTTTCAGTGCCAACCTGCTATACTATATACCTGTATATGATAAAATACAGTACCTTCAAGAAAACTACTCACTATACAATCTAAGATCAATATTATAGACACACATATTAGTTCTCTGTCAAAATTCACATTATTAAAAGTGCTGAAATTCTTTAAGGTAGTCGAACGAGATTTTGCGAATAGTAGGTCTTAAAAATAAAGCATAAAATACATTTTGCAGGTAACACTCATAATCCCATTTTGAATATTGCAATTGCAGCATATTATTGGTAATGACATGACTATACAGTAAATATTGGCAAAGTTGTTCCTGTATCCGACATCTATCTACTGTATTCTTGGTTTGCGTGGTAAACCTATTAAGTATGCACAATTGCCAATTGAATGACCGACTAAGCGGCGAACCGAACACTATCTACTCATATTCTTGACAGAAATTTGTCAGAAGGCATTTAACAACTGTTGAAAAGTGAACTACCACGACTATTAACATAATTCATGTTTAAAACCGTCATATTCAAGATAAAAAAGTTAATTTTTAATTATTTTCGCAACAAATTGTGTTAAGAAGGCTCTTATGAGCGAGTGTTTTGCGAGCACGAGCGATTTGTGTAAATGTATACAATATAAGTACCAATTTAAATCACGAAATTACTCACGAAATCATCTCTGTCGCTTGTGAACAAGTCAAACGGCCCAACGTCAAACGCAAGTCACATTCGAGGATACACGTCAAACAATTTCAAAAAGTATGTAACCCAAACAACAACTGTCAGTAAAATCATAGAACATAGAACGAGAAAGAAGGAGATGGACTGAAGTGTTACTTTATGATATATTAGAGAATTCCTACTGCCATGCAAGGCCGTAGCGAGGGGAGGGATCAAGGGGGTTGGATCCCCCCCCCATAACCAAGAATTAGATTTTTTTAATATTTTCGTTAACACTGAAAATTAAATTCAACATTGACGTGTTTATTGTTTTGTATTTTGTATGAATGATACCCGGATCCCCCCCCAAAAATTTTCCCTAGCTACGGCCTTGCTGTTATGTGGAATGTTGTTAATATGATTTATTGTCTTTATTGAATAAATAATAGGACAAAGTCTTTATTGTACTAGTACAAATATCTTACATTTTTAAAGAGCTCATTATTGCACCAGCAAAAAATAGAAATTATACTTTTTCTGTATGAACATACACCCTTTTCAAATGTTGTCTGGAAAAGTGTTGCTGGCGGCAGCACCTACCACACTCATTCGATGTAGCAGCACTTTCAGCGAAAATATATCTATTTGCAGAAAATGAGTTCTCGTGGTCATCGATTTTTATACAAAAATTTCATTTCCAAATACATAAGTACATATAGATACCAATTTTTCGTATAGGTAACAAGAAATAAAAAGTGCCTTGAATTTTTACATTCAGTTATTGCCTCATGGCTCATTCCTTAGTGCCCCATTCTTTCGGTTTGGCTTGTCGCATCTTTAACGTTGGCTTATTTATGCATAAACTGAAAGAAAGGCACCCTATTTGGTTAAAAATCCTTCTTTTTGTTTCCCTTTTATTTATGTATGTACATTCCTACGTATGTGTACGTATAATAACTCCCCTGGACACATGTTCATCCTTCTTGTCTTTTTAAGTTAAGCTTTTGTATATCTTCAGCTGTACTGATGATTTCATGTGTCCATGCGCTAATGTTCGCGTTTGTGTGTATTAAATGTGCACATCCAAACTTGATTCCATGGCTTCGCAAGTTCGCATAATAAAATGCGTCCGTCGGTCGGCGCGAGTTGAAAGCAAATGCCAAACCGAAGAACCAAACGCAGCGTTGTTTATATTTCGACCATTGTCCTGTCGGAGGGCCGTCCGTCTCTTCTGTTCCTTTTCGTCGTAACTAAACCATGTAAGTAAGTGGAAGAGTAGAAGCCACATGAGTAGAAATACGTTTTGCTCGTCAGTGCGTATGCACTTTTTAGCAAGTAGAGGCAACAGCACTAGAAGCAAAACAGTTTATTTCGTTCGACTACTGTCGACTAGTTTTATTGATGAGCAGTCAGAATAATATATAATAATATGAGAATATATATGTTATGAATAATTTGAAAAAGTCATATAAATTGAAAATTACCAGTGAAACAGTTTTCAATTTTCCAAGTTAAAATGTCCGAAGATATGCAGATTCTAAAGAGTTATAACAAACTCAGAAATGACCCAATTTCTCTAATTTTATGTGACACATCCAAATTTTTTGGACCCAAATCGATGGAGGAAAATAATAGCTTTCAAACGGCAAAACCTGAAAAATTAGAATTTCCAGGAAATTGGGAAGTACTAATTTTAAGTACGAATTACTTATTTGTATACCAAAACATAATCAACTCTTCAAAGATTGATGAAGAAGAAGAAGTTCTTCGTTTGGTGTTTTTCTTTTTTGGAGATTGTTGAAATTTTATAAACTATTACCCTTACAAAGAAATACTCTTTGAAAATATCTTCGGGTATTGCACTTATATATTCGTTCGTTCGTTTGACAGGAATTTTGTTCACACACCTTACTAGACTACACTCGGAACACTCACAAGACATCAATTTTTAGGTGGCAAGTTTTGTTTATAAATTTCTAGAATATATTTCGGATCATTCGTGGATTTGTTAATTTTCAGAAATTCAAGCACCATAAACAATTTTTTGAGACCTAGGGAACCCAGGTTCATGTAGTATTTTCAAATGGTTACTTAAAAAGAACGTTTAACAATTTTCTTTCTATACTTGACTTAGTCTAACTCGATTATGGCAAAAATTATTTGAAGGTCTGACTCTAAACTGTCCATTAACAAATATGGAGTTTTTTTTATTGTTTAGGTATCTCTCATCTTATTTTGCGATATTACGCAGATCAGATGCCTCCTTCTTCTGCAGCTATACAGTAACAGCAAAGAGCAATAACTTATTCTCTGTTCTCTCTGACTTCTTCTTCGATCCTAGTCTCGACCATCATCATTTTACAATGTCTCGGACTGGTCGTATATGTCGAGCTGCATTGCTTGACAGTTCTTGCTTGAATCAATTGTATCGTTGTGCTGCTACTGTTTGGCGTTTAATATATTATTTTTCAATTCGCATCTATTTATCTTTACGCTCATACTTTATTCACATCGTAAAGTCTTTTTGCTTTTTAGTATTTTTTAAAATGCAAACTTTATATTAAAATTTTCTTTTCTTCGATTTTGATGTCAATTGATTGTTGTTTTGTTTCCTTATAAAGGTGGTCTGAAAGTGCCTGTAGGCTAGGCAACATGTGTACAGAGTAATTCAAAATGATTGACATTTCGATGACTGCGTGAGTAATTCATAGAATAGACTTTTCATTCATCTGAATGTCAATTATTTTGGATCATCAATTGCAATTGATTCGTCGCGAATTAGTTCAACTTCTATATCGTCATAGACTCAAGGTGTGATGCCATTATTTGGAAAGTATAAATCTAACGCTTTGTATATTAACAAAATTGCACGGAATTGCCAAATATTCCAAAGTTTACTCTGAATAATGCAGAAATGTCAGTTAGTCATCATTGTCTCAAACAAGTGTGGCAAAGCTGTTCAAAAAATGAAAAATATAAATTTGGGTATGACGACTGCAGTGAACAAAATTCTGACTAAAAAATTGTGGTACTTCCGGAATTGGAATATGAAACATTAAGGAATTATTCACAAAAGCGCAGCAGATCGATTACAATCCAAAGAAAATTATTTGTCCTGACAGTTTTGTAATGGATTTATCAGGTTACTTATAAGATTTCCTCAGTTCGGTCAATGTCAAGTTTGAAGTGAATTATTTCGAATTAATTCACGAACTCTATTTTCTTATAAAATCATTCGAAAAATGCTAAGAAGCGCAATCCAAAACGATAAAAAACGTATTTTTGATCCGAATTTTCAAAATCTTAGAAAATCGATGATCTCACAAATAATATTCACAAATATTTCGATCACAATAATAAAGAATTGTCTGATAAAGTTAAATTTAGAATATTGAAATTGTACTTCCGACTAAACACAATTACTAAAGTAAGGTATTCTGTAGAACTGTTTTAATTGAAGAAATGTTTCTTATTACCAACAATTATGTAATAATATTGATTCATTATATTTTACATAAGTTAAAATTTTCTAGAAAATAAAGGACTACACTATGTCCTAATTTGATATATCTCGTTAGAATTTATCACTTCCACAAATATTAATGTCTTCAGGATGTCTGCAAGGAAAAGAAAACTCAAATCATCAATTCTTAAAGCCTTTTAAAAGTAGATATCTTCGATACAATGATACAGTTTGCTGCTCAAATGTTAAATCATCAGCGAAATTTTGATAATTATCGAAAGGTTCCCTAAAATCTTCAAAAATTGAAAAAAAAATCTCTATTTTTATATTTAATTTATACGATGATAAGTAGTTATTTGAGATCTAGTTTTTGCCAAAGCTGCACCTTTAAACGGAATTCCAGTTGTTATTTTATAAGGTACAGTAAGCAACAGTATGCTACCAGTTTAACACCGAAACAATAAACTTTCCGTCCTCAATTTCTTGCTGGTCCTTCCTTCATCCACTCTCTTCGATTTGTTCGCTTTCTTTTTTCTTTACAATATTATGAGATCGCAAATGTATCTTTAGGGCGCTGGAAGTATCAAAAGCTTTATCGCAAACAGTGCAATCGCTGTCGATGTGAATCCGTGAGTGAGCTATTAAAGTACGACAGATAGCAAACCGCTTGTCACATTGACCACATTTGTATCGCGTATGTGCGCTTTTACTTATGTATGTTTATGTGTCTGCGCAGACTCGATACCTGCGTGAATCCTCGATCGCATTGTTCGCAATTGTGGGGTTTTACTCCGTTATGTATGAGCATGTGTCTGCGCAGACTCAATGCATGGGTGAATCGTCAATCGCATTGTTCGCATTTGTGGGCTTTTACTGCGTTATGTATGAACATGTGATTGCGGAGGGTCGCTGCCTGGGTAAATCGCCGATCGGATTGTTCGCATTTGTGGGCTTTTACTGCGTTATGTATGAGCATGTGAGTGCGGAGGTTCTCTATCTGCCTAAATTGCCGATCGCATTGTTCGCATTTGTGCGGTTTTACTCCGGTATGTATGTCCATGTGCCTGCGGAGTTTCGCTGCCAGGCTGAATTGCCGATCGCATTGTTCGCAGTTGTGTGCCTTTACTCCATTATGTATGTTCATGTGCCCGCGGAGGGACGATTGGGCGGCAAAGCTACGTTTACATATTAAACATGTGAAGAGTTTTTCACCTGTATGCACCTATAAAATGAATAAATAAAACACTGGATGTTAGTATAGTATTGTATCAGAATTTTGCATTTGTAGGCTGGCGATTAAAAGAAAGTGACTTGTGAGACACTTTTATGTGTTACTGCACATGGCATAAGCATATCAGTAACTTGTTAATTTTTCAAATGTTATAAATTTAAGACAGTAAATAGAAACGGGTTCGCACCGCACAACATTCCGACCAAATACACTACGATTTTGCGCCTCGCAAATTTTATTGGCCTTTACGAAAACTGATCGGATCACTGATCGGATAACTTGGGTGCGTTCCGGTATCGGTAGACCATTTATGTATAAACGTGGGAGTAGACAGCTTGTCAAAGGAACGCACCAAGGTGATCCATGTGATCCGATCAGTTTTCGTAAATGCCTTAGGATTTAGGATGTATTCCGTAAATCCTTGGGTATGTCAACAGCATTACAGCCTACGGAAGAAGTTAGCGGACCATCTCATGTCAATATAAACAGAACTATGTTTGAAGGTTAGAGGTAACGGAATAAGTATAAGTTAACGGCCATTATAAAGCATGCCTACCCTGATTAACCTAACTAATTTAAGTACTTACGCGATTATGTGTATTTAAATAATGTTTCGTGGTAAACACTTTCCCGCAGTCATTGCACATAAATTTCTTTTTATGACTCCTCCTGATGTGTAATATCATTTGTTTATCATCGTAAAACACTTGCTGACATTCCGGGCACTTCACATCGATCTCATGGTCTCTGAGCGGCTGGTGCCGGTCCTGATTTAGTCTCAAGTCCTCCGAAATGTGCGCCCGTTTTGCATTGTACCTCTGAGCATGGCTTCTCAAATTGTATTTAGTCCCAAAAAAAGGATTCTCTTTGGTATGTTCGTTCATCCATTCATCGTGCAATTGTGCGTCAATTTTTTCTACTCTAAGATTAGGGAAATTGCTGCGATCCGTTTTCCCTACAGGTATAATTTGTGTGAGAAATAGAAATTTCTTCATTACTGCTCGTTTCTTCTTTTTCCGTTACTTCTTGAAGTATTACTTTCTCAGTTTTAATTTCTGTACCAGAAATAACCATTCCCATTTTGCCGATTTTCTCGTTTTCCATTTCTTCTAGAAATTCCCGTCCAATTATAATTCTGGTAGGTGAAACACTTATTTCTTCAATTTTTACGTCTGTTTCAAAATCTTTTATTGTCTTAATTGCTTCTATATTTTTCAAATATTGTTGCATATTCTCATGTGCCTGGTTACACATTTGAATGATTTGTATACTTCGCTAGTTTTATCATAACACATGGTGCATACCATTTGAGCGCCATTACAAATATTAAACTGAAAATAATGGACTTACATTCCTGTTACGATTCTTTCTAATTAAATTACTTACGTTTGAAAAGGACTGAAGCACTTGCAATCCATTCATTGGGGATTCCAGTTCTTCTAAGGAAGAAAATATTGATTGACTGGTATCTGTATCTCTTAATATCACATGACAAATTGTGCACAATTTCTCAATACCGTGAGTGAAAAGTGGATTAGTTGATAAATTCATCTTCTTCAAACAATAATGCTTGGGTCTGCTTGTAAATGCTGATGTTCCTGTTGTTGACGCTGTCTTCACAATTCACCTCATTTGTTTAATGTTTTGTTAAATTATTAAGTCAGTTTTCTTGCCTATTCCGAAAATAACAAGTGCGCAGTCCTTGTGGGGATCTTATCTTTCCTCCTAAAATTTATTGAATTGTGAAATGTTTACTTTACGTTTTATAAATTAACAACATCAATGGGAAACTGTGAGTGCATTTCAAACAATTTAGGAAATCTTTGATCTGAAGACAATTTCAATGTATTTAGGGCATATTTAGGGGTATAAGTTGAAATTGTTGTTTATACTGAAGCGTACAGGAGTGACTGGAGAGTCGACGTCTTTTGAAGTACTAATAGTACAAGGAGCAGCAAGTGGAGTAGAACAACGTATCTCCATGAAGTTTGCACTCGAAGAAGGTTCCACGTATTCTTCTACTGAAGTAACAGAAAAGGATGTGCCGGCCGCATCAATGAGCCTTGCAGAATCTATTAAATACATAAATTAATATAAAACATAAATACATAGCGTATATTCACTTAAATGCTAGGTATTGTAAAGGAGAAACTTACCACTTCGGGAAAATATCTCTGGGATAGCACTTCTCTTCAAATTAGTATCATTGTTAGGCCCGGATGCAAATTTTTGGGAATCTTTAAAATGTCAATCACATATTCGATAATTTTTGCAAACAGTAAACTTGCTCTTTTCCATCAAAAAAGGGCTGCATTTATATTTTTTAGTTCCTTTATGTCTATTACATTTTTGTTTATGATGTCTTTTTTTGTGTGTTTTTTTCATTAATTTATATTTATTCCTTTTTTCATATTTTTTGTTTCGTTTTTAATTTTTTCTTCATCATCATCATTTATTATTGTTTCTTTTAAGCTTTTATTTATTTTATCATCTTTTTCATTGTTATATTTACTGATATCTTTTTTTTTGTATTTTCATTTTTATTCTTATTTATAATATAACTTTTTTCCTCTTTTCTTGTATTTTTGTTTTCAACTAAACTAATAACTAATAGCCTACTATTTTCCCCTACATCATGAATTATTTTCTTCTTTAGATTTTCCTCAAACTGGTCCATTTTCTTCATTATCTTCATTGCAATTGTGTAGTTTTTAAAACTCTTATTATCTATTCCCCTTTTTCCGAAAACTACTTTCTTTTTCTACCTTTGATAAGTGCTTAAATTCTTCAATTTCCTTACTAAATTTTTGAAACTTTAATGCTTTAATTTTCTCTTTATGTTTTTCCTGACTCGGTTTGACTCAGCTTGCCTCCGTCTGCCCCAGCTTGCCTCGGGCTGTTTTGACTTGCTTTGGCTGATATTTGCTTATCTGCTTGCCTCACCTTTCCTCGCTTTTGGTCCATTATGTATGTTCATGTGACTGCGGAGGTGCGCTGCTCGGTTGAATCGCCGATCGCACTGCTCGCATCTGTGCGCTTTTACTCCGGTATGTATGTCCATGTGCCTGCGGAGGTTCGCCGCCTCGTTGAATCGCTGATCGCATTGTTCGCATTTGTGCGGTTTTACTCCGGTATGTATGTTCATGTGCCTGCGGAGGTTCGTTGCCAGGCTGAATTGCCGATCGCATTGTTCGCATTTGTGGGCTTTTACTCCGTTATGTATGAGCATGTGAGTGCGGAGGGTCGATGCCACGGTGAATCGACGATTGCATTGTTCGCATTTGTGGGCTTTTACCCCGTTATGTATGAGCATGTGAGTGCGGAGGTTCGCTGCCAGGCTGAATTGCCGATCGCATTGTTCGCATTTGTGCGGTTTTATTCCGGTATGTATGCCCATGTGCCTGCGGAGGTTCGTTGCCTGGCTGAATTGCCGATCGCATTGTTCGCATTTGTGGGCTTTTACTCCGGTATGTATGAGCATGTGAGAGCGGAGGATCCATGCCAGGGTGAATCGCCGATCGCATTGTTCGCATTTGTGGGCTTTTACCCCGTTATGTATGAGCATGTGAGTGCGGAGGGACGATGCATGGGTGAATCGCCGATCGCATTGTTCGCATTTGTGCGGTTTTACTTTTACTCCAGTATGTATGTTCATGTGCCTGCGGAGATTCCCTGCCAGGCTGAAAAGCCCATCGCACTGTTCGCATTTGTGCGTTTTTACTCCATTATGTATGTTCATGTGCCCGCGGAGGGTCGATTGGGCGGCAAAGCTACGTTTACATATTAAACATGTGAAGGGTTTTTCACCTGTATGCACCTATAAAATGAATAAAGGAAACCAGACGTTACTAAAGTAATTGAACAAACCAACTCTTAAAGCTCGATAATAATTAATTGTAAACTAGTACGCTTGAGAAACATGAATACGTTCTAAAACCATGAACAAGTCTTTCAGAACTGAGCATTTGTAGGCTCGCGATTAGAAGACAAGAGACCTATGAGACACAATTAAGTGCTACTGCGCATGGGCATAAGAAACATACTTTCCAATACTATCGTAGGTAGTTAGAGAAAAGTAACAGATTCACCCAAAATATCCGAGTTAACGGATCTTCCCTGTATCTAAAAAAGTGCTCGTTGGCGTGATGTGTGTTCGAGCATGTGTGGGTCTTTGTATATGTGTGGGTGCATGTGTATGCGCCTGTTTAATTGAGTGGATGCGCGTGACTGTCCCCATGCACGAGCATACATGTTGGTACGAACATGAACGAGTACAAGGCTTGGGACATGTATAATTTCGTGCAAAAACTCGTTAGGCAAGTTAGGCTTTCAAAGAATCTCCACGAATCTCGTAGTAAATTAGTAACTGCTATATCCGAGAACGCGGTGACCAAAAAAAGTCGGTTCTTGCCCCCTCCCATCCTGCATGGAATAGTGGCTACCGCCATGTCGGTCGGTTAAGAAAGCATATCTAAAGATCAAAACGAAATTAAGCAATAACTCACGAAACTTTTAATTCCCTGCACTTCCCAAAACATGTATGTGCACTATCGGAAAGTTCTGTGACGTACCATAAGATTCTAATTTAATTAATCAAACTTATTTACTTACGTTAATATGGATATTTAAATCAGATTTCGTCGTAAACATTTTCCCGCAGTCATTACACAAAAACTTCTTTTTATGAATCCTCGTCATGTGTATTTTCGATTGTTTGTCATTGTTAAACACTTCCGGGCATTCCAGGCACAGAATATCGGTTTCATGGTCTATGAGTGGCTGGTGTCGATGCCGATCCTGATTTAGCCCAAAGTCCTTGTGCCTCTCTTTAGTTACCATTTCTGTGTGAGACTGAGAAATGGTAATTTCTTCCTCAATTTTAATTTCTGTACTGTTCTCATTTTCCATTTCTTCTAGAAACTCTCGCCCATCAATTATAATTCTGGTAGATGCAATACTTATTTCTTCAACTTTTACGTCCACGTCCGTTTGGCCTTCAATTGTCTTAATTTCTTGTTTTTCCATGCCTTCTTCAAGTATTGTTTCCTCAATTTTAATTTTTGTACCAGAAGTAACCATTCCCAATTGGTCAAGTGCGCTGATTTTCTCATTTTCCATTTCTTCTAGAAATTCTCGTCCATCAATTATAATTTTGGTAGGTGACACTTAATTCTTCAACTTTTACGTCAACCTCAGTTTCGTCCTTAATTGGCTTAAATACTTCTACGGAATGTTGCATATTTTATTTGTACCTTGTTACACATTAGAATGAATTTGTATGTATATATTTGTCATTACACCTGGTGCACACCATTTGTGGGCCATTACTAAAAATATGAACTTTCATTGTGGTTACAATTCTGCCCAATTAAATTTGTACTTACGTTTGAAAAGGATTGAGGTTTTAGATTACATTCATAGGGAATTCCAATTCTTCTAAGGTAGAAAATATTGAATAACTGCTATCTGCATCTTCTAATATCAGTAGAAACTAGAAACTGTTATTTACTTGGTTTTGTGAAACTGGAAGGTTATTTGACGTTTTGCAGCGTCGATATAATTTAGCTATTTAGCTGAACAAGTTTTTGGGTGAGTTTGGGTTAGAACTCGGATCAATATTTATGTTTCTTTCTATCGACAGAGGGCAGTTGCATGCGCAATTCGTAATAAATATTATTTTATTGACTTAGATAAAATTTATAGCGCTTTCCATTTATTACACTGGTGTATGTACACTAGGGTGCACTTTTCTTGCACTGGCTTGATTCATTTATAAATCATTGTAGGCAGTATACCCGCGGAACAGCTCGTCGTTTTTCTTTTAACACGGTCTGGGTGTACACTCAGTGCAACTTTTCACACAGTCTCCAGGAGGTCATGGAGCAAATCAGTGCAGTTAGATATATGTCTATTGCAGGGTCTTGCGTTTTGCGTTCATTTCGTGCCAGATTTACTATTTACACATTAACTGTTGATAGAAGAGTGCACCATAAATTAACGGCTTGTTCCATTTATTCTGCACTACTCTTCGGGTCGTGTTCGAAATGAAAATGTGAGGGTAAGGTGAAGGTAGGTAACTTTATTTTATGATACCTTACCCAAACAATTTCGAACGACTTACGGGGAATTGTGGTCAAATTATTGATGTTGGCCTTAAAAATCAAACCTTTTAAACTAATCTGATAATGCTTCATACGTTACATTTGTCCATTTTAACTGTTTAGAGAATGTTATAGGGTGTCGCCATGGTAACCATGCGTATATTCTATTCTCATTGTTTCGTAAAAAGTCAAACGGGAGGCTACACATCAACAAGCATGTTGGACAATCTCAAAACGTATGCAACCAAAACAACAATTGTCTAGTACTGCATTGAACACATCACGAGAAAGGAGCCGGACAGAGAAAGAAGGAAATTGACATATCACACTGTTATATAATGAAATACTGTATATCGTCGGAAAATTGTGCGGTACGAATTTAACGCACGGGTTTTTCTTCACAATATTGTCACGACTTGGGGAATATTTTAGTATAAATAGAGTAACGATCGTTAATCTGATCACTTCAACCAGAACAGTGGCTAATTGAAGAAGCCATTCGACAAACTAGAAGTACCGGCTCTCACTCACTACACCAGCACCGCATCAAACATATCTACAGTTTTGAGGTTTTTACAAAATGTCTTGTGTCTCCCTTCTGCAATCCACCCGGCCCGACACGACCTCAACGCCAAGCGAGTCACCAACTCGACAACCAAGTCTATGAAGAAGTCTTCAGCATCTTTAAAACCGAGTCGTGACAATATAATGAAATTGGAAATGTATCTTCAGGGCGCTGAAAGAGTCAAAGGTTCTATCGCAAATGGTGCAATTATTGTTGATGTGAATGTGATTCTCGGTTATGTATCATCATGTGCCTGCGCAGGGTCCAGGATTGGGTGAATCGCCGATCGCATTGTTCGCATTTGTGCGGTTTTATTTCGTTATGTATGTCCATGTGATTGCGGAGGGTCGATGCCCGGGAGAATTGCCGATCGCATTGTTCGCATTTGTGCGCTTTTACTCCGTTATGCATGTCCATGTGATTGCGGAGGTGCGATGCGCGGGCGAATCGCCGGTCGCCTTGTTCGCATTTGTGGGGTTTTATTCCGTTATGTATGTCCATGTGACTGCGGAGGTGCACAGCCTGGGTGAATTGCCGATCGCATTGTTCGCATTTATGCGCTTTTATTTCGTTATGTATGTCCATGTGATTGCGGAGGGTCGCTGCCCGAGTGAATTGCCGATCGCATTGTTCGCATTTGTGCGCTTTTATTCCGTTATGTATGTCCATGTGATTGTGGAGGGACGCTGCATGAGTGAATCGCCGATCGCATTGTTCGCATTTGTGCGCTTTTACTCCGTTATGCATGTCCATGTGACTGCGTAGAGACACTGCATGGGTGAATCGCCGATCGCATTGTTCGCATTTGTGCGCTTTTACACCGTTATGTATGTCCATGTGACTGCGGAGGTGCGATGCACGACTGAATCGCCGATCACATTGTTCGCATTTGTAAGCTTTAACTCCGTTATGTATGTCCATGTGCCTGCGGAGGTTCCACGCATCGGTGAATCGCCGATCGCATAGTTCGCATCTGTGCGCTTTTACTTCGTTAAGTATGTCGATGGGACTGCGCAGGGTCGCTATGTGGGTGAATCGCTGATCGCATTGATGCGCTTTTACTTCGTTTTGTATGTACATATGACTGCGGAGGGTCGCTGCCTGGGTGAATTGCCGATCGCATTGTTCGCATTTGTGCGTTTTTACACCGATGTGAGAGTTCATGTGGTTGCGGAGGGACGATGGA
>JARJEB010020707.1:0-23890 GCA_030264535.1 Liometoxenus newtonarum | reverse complement strand
TTTGGGCCTTACGATTAGTTTATTCAGCCCGATTCGGCCTTAAATCGGTATAAGTCGACAAAGCGATGAATCACCTTTATTTCCCGCAACATAGTACAGTTTAAATCTAGGGTGGATTTTGAAGAACCATTTTTAACAACAAATAAATTTTAAAAAAAATTATTGTTAGTACCATGTCGTATAATTAGTTCTATACTAACGAATTTTCGTACTTTTTTCCAATTTTAAAATTCATGCACAAACCCCATTATGAATAAAAACTAATACGTCACAAATAGAGTATTTCATGTCAAAAGATGGGATAAAGCAAGGGATTTCCCATAATCCCATCTATTCTTATATTCAAAAACATTTATCTTTATCTTTATGTTACAACTTGGTTTCGCGTCTAAATTTCCGTCCCACAACAGACAACAATTTTTTGCCACTCTTTTGCATATACGACACTTTTTATTCCTGATAGTTCTTTCTGCCCTCACTTATATATTGGTGCTTATAAGAACCTCGCCGACGAAACGGTTTCTTATCAAGTTTAAAATATAAAGAGGCACTAAAGCAGCAATAAAAGTTTTTACGGCGCTACGCGTTAATTTAACGAGTCCCTTTGCGCCTGATTACCTACCATCGTACCAAATATTACCATTTCCTGTCATTAAGCAAGGGCACCACTTGTATAATCATTTTTGCACGCGATTACTCTCAATTCTGCGTAAGTACCTATTCCTTTACACCCATTTTAGCATATAAACTGTAAATATTGTTGCGCATCATACACTTTTCTTTCAGCCTTGTTGCCTATTATACCGGGTCATCAAAAATTATCTTAGTCAAAGCCGGCCATGGATTATATAATGATTGTCAAAATTTGTCACACCGCTAGGGTTAACCTTTCTTAGTATTGTTTAATCATGGTTTTCACCATAGAACTCAAAATTTACATGATTGAAGCATATTTTCGAACTGGTGTGCTATAGTTAATGGAACTTGGGAATACAGTCAGCGTTTATGTTTGGACAATTTTCGAGAGCACTTCCCAGCCGTATAGCAGTCTTAACACAGGACTTTTATCCGTGCCTTCGAAATTGTGTTGGTGTGTTTCGCGAAACTGGCTCTGTGACTCATAGAAAAGGTGCTAGTAGACCAACCGTTCGTACAGAAAAACGTATGGAAGCGCAGAGCCTACAAAATATTTGGAACGTCTCAAGAAATTACTTTAATTTGGCTTTTTTTTATTAGTAAAAAGGATAAATTACTGTTTCAATTTAATTTTCAAACTTGTAGTTCATTATGATTTCATCGCTATAAATAGGTATTAGAATGAATAACATATTTGTAGGTTATTTATAATGTCAGAGTGTTGAAAACGACGACACAAGCCGTTTTCCATTCCATGGCCACCTTTGACTAAGATAATTTTTGATGACCCGGTATTAAATCAAAAATAGTGCATGCTTCTGATAATAATGAAATAGTTAACAGCAATTTTAATGAACTTTCCCAAGAAATAATGCAAACTTTTTCATTCCAGTTGGAACGATGAGTATGCTTCGAACCGAAAAAGAATACATAAAAGTTTCACTATACAAAACGGACGCGTAAGCGTAAGAAAAGTTTAAAACTTGCAAAATCTAAAAGATCCAAACAGTGTCTGAAAGCATGGACCACGAAAAAGTGAATGCCACGCGGATTTTCCGTTTGAAACGACACGATTTCAGAGTATGAGGGGACGATATCGGCAGACGTTTACAATGTTACCAGACGTTTATACTTTCGGGTAGATCTGATATTTAAAACGGTCGCTCTGTGAGGGTGACCGATAAAAATAATCTCCAAGTACATAGTTTTCCATAATATATCTTTATTGTTTATCTTTTTTGGTGTGTTTCAGAGTCCACGGGAAATTCCATTTGATACTTAATAACATAGACGCCGACTTGTGGGTAGCAAGGGACCATAAGAGTGCACGTGCAACCGACGGCAAAATCAAAATTCACATTCTTTTCGTGAACGTGAAAATGATGCTAATCATCTCATAAACTGTAAAATAGAAATCTACATATTTTCAGCGCCATCTGGAAGTTGTATAGTCACTTAAAAGTATATTCTACCTGCATATTACAGATTTTATATCTGAGTCGATCACCACGACACTTTGCAAGTTGGCAGCGGCGTAATTGATGTGAAACGCCACCGTCACAAGATCTTGAACATGGTGACCACTCCGACCATGCTGTCCATCCATTCGCTCGTATATCAATATCCTGCAGCTGTGACGACAACTCCTGCAACAATGAAATTACAAAGTAACGCAACTATACCCATAGTGAATCGGCTAATATAGAATCGGTAACAATATATAGAAGTTGTCGGAGGCACCTGTCACTCTGTCGGTAAGCGTATTAATAATCGAAAACTAAATTTATAATCTCCAGATCCAGTATTCGGAGAATTCCTGATCTAACTTCTAAAACTAAAATGTATAACCTGAAGCGTGGCTCTTTCCTTCGATACCTTTTATTATTAATGAATTTTTGTCTATGTTTCCCGATAAAGTCGCTTCTTGCTATGAGTTAAAGTTTTTTTGAAGTTTGATAAGTGCTGTAAACAAGCAACTAGGCGAAAGTTAGCTTGGCTACAATTCGTAGATATTATTTACGTAGGTACGTATCGACATGCCAGAAAAGGTGGTCTGAACGCATCGCCGACGACGACGACGTCATCCATCAAATCTGTTGAAGTGTATAGACTTGTCGATTGTATATGCGAACATAAGTTGGGAAGCGAACCCAACATTAACAGGCGTTATCACGTTCGCTCGTTCGTCTCGTTCTCGTTGAAATGTCATTTATCAAATAATTCATGGAAACTGTTATTCGGATAATTGGCTTATGGACAAGATAATTTACAAATGCATTCGGACAGATCGATGCATACATACAGATTGTTCAAATTGGTTAATATGGAATTTCGAAATAAATTTATGTGCGGTAGTGATTGAGGTGGTGATTGCGGTTGCGGTGGCGATTGCGGTCGCGGTGGCGGTCGCGGTGGCGGTGTAACAATAATCTTGAGATAAACGTATATCAAAAATTCGCTTATATTTACAGTATCTTAAGTAGTAAGCTGTTATCAATAATTGTCTGTAAATAAAGTAAATTTTTCAACTCCGTTCGCCCTAATTCCGAAAGCAGTTCAATAATTTATTGTAATACGAAATTTGCGAGTCTCTCTCTCTACTCTAGTTTCAGGTCCGAATCAACAATGCATTATTCATGTATAAAATACAACGTAGCGCAGCGGGAGATACATAAGTTAAGCAACGAAACGAGGAACACAAGCGAACAGGAAAACCCTGAAGAGGAAATACTTCCTTCTTCGCGTAGAATCGTACCAAACTTGAAATCGGTCGGCAGAATCATCGAAGTCCAACCAAAATATAGGGAAGTATCTTAACCGAAACTCGAAAGGCGTTCGCCTGCATGGTGGATCGCAAGGATTTTGTTATTTCAGGCTTCCGGCTTCGTCTCCATCCGTTTACATTCAAATCTACGGAATTACGCGACAATTGCACACAAAGCCACTCATTATATCTTTTCAATGCTGTGTAAAGAATGTTCGCATTTCGCAACGTATTAAAACTAATGCAAATGCAAAAGTAAAGTCAGAAAGGTAATAGAAAGTAAAGTGAAGCAAAACAAAAATTAACGCTTTTAAAGCACTCCATGCATTTGATAAAGTCTTGCAAGTGCATTTACAATTATTCGATTTACTTTGAGAATAAATTAAGTTTATTAGGTTTAGTGATCACGTATGCATGTGGAGGTTATTTGTTCAAAGCATTTAATCTTTCAACCCTGCCTCGGAACTCTGTCGAGCTCATCAAAGAAAATATTTAATTCATGGGCTTCCTCTCGGTTCTTACCCACTCGGCTGCTTAATTTCAGTCACTCAGTAAGTCATTCAGGGGAAGAGAATCAGTAGCAGACTGTGTGATTCGTCTGTGTAACATACATATAAGTGCAATCCTGAAAAGGGAAGTGTATTAGAAAAGGAAACGACAGCATGAAGGATGGCAGGAACAACGGATTTAATCCAAACGCATTATTTAGTTAGATGGTTCTCGCTCAACGCAGATTGGACCTAAATGCGGGATTTCCTTTTGATTTTTTTCGAAAGCCGTTTTCCATCGCGGCGGGTTCATTCATATCTTACCCTCAACTCCTAAAAATAACAACAAACCTTTTGTTCATTCAAAAAACGACGTGAAATTTTAAAATCGCTCTAACCCTTATTTCTAAACTGTAAATACTGATTGGAAAAAGGAGTCCCCTAGGTATTTTCACTGGAACTAATCTTATGGGCTTAGTTATAGATGTCACTAGTTCAAATACACATCACATTGGAAATTGAGGTTATTTTTGTTTGACACTGACACTATACATGTCAAAAACAACTAGTGACATCTACAGTGGAAGAGTAGCAAATATTTTAAATTAATCAGGATCATGTACAACAACAAATTGATATCATTATTAATAATGCCCACCTTTCAGTTACACACGCACAGATATGAATATAATTGTAATTCCGGATAAATTTTGCTTTTTCCTTGCTCATATCATATAGAGTTCACATTTGTATTGTAACCATAGTTGCGGTGATGCGTTAATAATTAATTATTCCGATAATTAATTTTAATAATACCGCCAACGTCGTCATTGGTCCATGCAAATGACAGTTTCGCTCGACAAATAACACACAGAAATTCGTTTCGTGCTCGTTTTCGTGTTGCATCGTTGCTTGTTGCATGTTGAATTATGCGTTATGTTCGTCCTTGTTGTTAATTTTATTTGTATTGCCTTGCGATTGTCCCGACATGGGCAATGGCGTTATATCTACTGTTACAGTTATGTCATTTTTAATTTATTGTCGCCAGCGGCTTCCATCGCTTCGTGTATTATTTCTAACACTGGGTTTTGCACATAAATAAACATTTTAAACAGAAACAAAATTCAACAGTGTTGCCAACTGAATCAGGAATCTTGACATTTGACAGTAAATTTATTTTTAAAATAAGTGCGAATAAAAGGGAGTCTCACCCAATTATTAAATTTATTGTCTTTTTCCATAGAGATAGAAGTCAATAAAGAGAACATAAAGTCAATTAATGAGCGAGGGGCATGTGACCAGAGGGCGGAAAGGAATAACCAACTCGCCCCATTTGGTCGAACCTAAAAGTCACGAAATTTGAAATATAAACTCCAGTCTCGCATCACTAGCCCGTGCGTGTACTTTGGGTAATTACATGGCTTGTATCAATACCTTCCCTCTAGGAATATTATAACTCTATGGTTTTTTTCTTATTAAATGTCAAAATTCACTATAGGCAACACTCTTCACGAAACAGTCAAAACAGATAATCTGTCAATTCAATATACTTTATTCCTACCTGTGAAAACACTCAGTGTAGATAGTATATTGTGTATTTGACATTAAATATGTATAACGAATTTGCAAATCTGCGGATCTGAATGAATCTGGAACAATGCAAATCGAAGTTTCATGCAAATGAAACTCGATGACAATTCATCGTGCAGTCATCGTAATATATAAAATACTAAACGACATAGACTAGAGCAGCGCTTCTCAAACTTTCGTATTTCGCGGCCCCCTTTTTGACCTTCAATAATTCTGCGCCCCCCTGCATAAAATAGAAAAGAGTATATCCCAATAGGCAGGAACTTATTTAACTATATTTGGAAATATTGAGGCTAGCTACGTTGCCGATACTTTGTTCATTTATTTCAGTTTTTCGACGGCCCCCTGTACAGTTTAGGCACCCCCCCCCCCCTCCCACGGCCAGTGGCCTCGCCCCACAGTTTGAGAAGCGCTGGACTAGAGCATATGATATTATATGTATGATTGCTTGCGATAGATATATCTACGTTCGTACAAGACCTATCAGAATTTTCTAGCTAGAATGTAAAAATGGTCTAAGAACATCATGAGCCATGAGGATATATTTCAACCTGGAATTACATTTATCACAATCTTTATCGTTCTGTGCAGTCTAGCCTCGTCTTCCTTCTTACCATCTCATACCAAATACATTCAAACATGTTTATCGTTCCAGCTTCAATACTAATATATATATATTCGTAAGTACTAACAATGCAAGATGAGGAAAATAAGAATGAATAATGAAGAACGCGATTGTAATAGTCAATAAAAGAATAGGGTTGAAGTCTTTGGAGGTAGAATATTTTCCAATGTATCTGCAGTAAGTAAAACAAAACAATTTTTGTGTAAGGTAGGTACACTGCTAGTAGACGCCTTGTTTGCGCATCGTGAATCATTAAAAACAGGCGTGAAGAATTGCGATGTTCCATGTCAGCAGATGGCAGGTTTGACCTTTATTTGACCTTCCCAATAAACAGCTGATCGGGATAAAGATGGCGGAAAAAACATACACATCAAGCACATCTAGAGTCATCCCACTCATTCGGCCTCGGATTCGGCTCAACTTGCAAGCCAGTTAAGTTCCGCATAATAAGTACGACGCTGATCTGTCACGTGATTTCAAATTAGACGAGCACAGAGTTATTTTAATCGAAACATTGAAAGTTTTTGAACTTTTTTTTTTAGAAAAAGATTTATTTTTATTGCAGCCATTATTATGCGAAGCCCTATTTTAATGCACTCACATATGGCAAATTTTATGAACACCAGTAGGTAGTTAAGAAATATGGTATGTTTAATGTTCAGCAGCGGAGGGGCTGCTTCAGCTGCAGCTACTGTTTTGCGCACAATCGTAAATATATAAGTTGCATGCATTTAGGTATGCGGATTGTTTTTATTGTAGGGCGTTCGTATAATGATCCTTTTCATGAATGCCGTGCGCACCATCACAACATTGAATACTATTTTCCACCATTCAAGTGGAAATATTCAGAGCATATGCATGTAGTTAATAAAAGTGAAAAGTGAATTGGAACAGTATTTCAAGAAATTATAGGTTTATTCCAACAAAGCAGCAAACTAGTTTGGAACTGTCCGACGCATGAGCAGTTAAAAAAAAACGTAGCTTTTTTAAAACTGCTCATGCGTCGTACAGTTCGGAACTAGTTTGGTGCATTGTTGGAACAAGCCTTATATGTATAAAAAATCTAATAGGCTAAAAATTATGACATTTAAGTGGACAGGACATTTTCATAAATGTCCATAAATGTCCGGTTCTGGTGGTGGGGGAAGGAAACGGAGATTTGTGACCAAAATACAGAAAGCGCAAGGTTACAAACTAACCTTAAAAATAAAACATTGTCAGCAGCGAATTTGTGAGTTATTTCAAGATTCGAACATGAAAAACCTGGCGCGCGCGTTTGGGCGCAGAGACACGTTGGCGCAGGACTCTTCGGCGCAGCGACTTTTGGGCGCAAGTAGTTTTGACTAAGGTCATTTTTGGCCCAAGTATACAAATATTTAGAGATATTCGGATTTATATATAATATATTATACGTTTAATTTCTGAGCACCAAATCTACGAATAATATTTCCAATGTTTTATGAATGATTATAAATAATTTGAGATTTGCTTTACATAAATCAGATTTTTCTTATTTACGGCTGGATATAACAGGGCAAAATTCTACTGCAATTAATATCACAATGCTGCACATGCAGTGCGTATCCAGGACCGGGCCTTGGGGTGTGTTCATCACCCGTCTTTACTATTTTTGCAAAAAAATTGTTATTTTTAAAGTTTGTGTTTGTAATATATACGTATTTGAAAGAGCGAATGGTGGGGGGTTCTAACCCCCCATAAGTGCCTGTGCACATGCCTTCATGTACCAGAGCAAAAAATACAAGAATCATGTAACAATGAAAAACGTTTGTCAAACATTGGAAATAGGTATTATTCCTAGATTTGCTGCTCAGAAATAAAAAACGTATAATAGATTATATAAATCAGAATCTCTAAATATTTATATACTTGCGCCAAAAATGGCCTGCGCCAAAACTACTCGCGCCCAAAAGTCTCTGTGCCGAAGAGTACCGCGCCAAACTGTTTCTGCGCCCAAACGGCCGCGCCGAATAGTCCTAGAACGGATTCATCAGCTCCCACCAAATTGGTTTACTGCAAAAATGAAATGTAACTTTAGTTTTTCGAGAAATACTTCGTAAAATCGTAAACTTCAAAATATTGATCGGACAGAGAAAAAAATGATTAGTTTTTCAAAGTTGTACCTATAAAATAATTGTCAAAATGTTTTTGTCTTATTTTTCTGGAAAATATTATACGTAGCTTTATGCTTCCAGTAATAACTTGCAGGGTGCTAGAATATTCTGGGATATACCTACCTCTGGGTCTAGATATAGCAGACAAAGTGAATATAGGGTAAAAATTATAGTCGTTTCAAATGGTTGTGGTCGAGATGTGCTCGAGAAAGGTGGGTTTTCTTTGAATATTATTGCCACAATTTTCACAATATTCACGTTATTACTTGCATGTTACATGTTGAAAACGTATTATGTTCCTAATGTGAAAACGTGCGAAGTTGTTGGAAAATGAATAATTCGTTTTCGGCATACAAAAACACGTTTTCAAAGGGTTTTGTGTGTTGTTTGTGAAAAATAGTCGGGTTCGATATCGATAACACCGAGTTCTTTTTATAACGCAAGAATGGACTGTAAACCTTTGAAAAATGGATGAAAAATGTTTTAAAAGGTATATTTGCGTGTTCGGCAACTGGCAAAGAATGTTAAATTCTGACTTAAAAATTTAAAAGTGAAATTAAAAAATTAAAATAAATATTTGACTTTTCATTATAAAAGGAAAAAACTCATTTCAAAGAAAAGTTTATGCTTTTTCTTAATTTTATTTTAGTTTGAGATATCTTGTGTATATGAAAACGAAAATTAAACGAGAATTATCTACCCCGCAACCCCCCCCCTCCCCCAAAGAACGCCTTAAGGGTTTACGATGAATTTATTAGAAATAATAAAAAGTTGAGTCGCGTAGAAGTGGAATTTTTTTATAATCTAATAAAACTCCAGTTAAATTTTTCTCAGTATTCTGAATAATTTTGTATTCATTTCGGTAGATGGCGCTTTGAATTTATAATATCTCCTCCTCTTAAATTTTTTAAAGTTGAATTGCATAATAAATTATAATTTATAAAGTTACAATATTAATTCTACCGGTTGTTAGCTTTTTGCATTCTAGGTCCTCCCCTTTCTACGGCAGAGGGGCCTCCTTGCGTCTATCCATGGATTTTTTCCGAAGATAGGTATTTATAGGTTAGAGTTTAGTCAGTGAGAGTCTGACGTTGGGTACCTACTGGCGGGAGTAAGTAGTTATCCTGTGCAGGATTCTCCCACCTACGAACAAAAAAAATTATAACGACGCAAGTAGTAAAGAAGAGCCGGTTCTGTGACAGTGGTGGTGGAGGGCCGCCCTCCGCCACGCCATATATCGGTGAATAAGCAAACCTACCTTCCGCCACGGCCCGGCCCCAAGTACGCATGCGCAACACAGGGCAGAACATCAAATAAACACTGTATGTTTATTTGATGTTCCTAACAGTATTGTTCTTAACATACAATGTTCATTTTATGTTCCTTGCACTATTGTTCTTAACATACAATGTTTATTTGATGTTCTTAACAGCATTGTTACAGTGTTTATTTGATGTTCTGTCCTGTGTTGCGCATGCGTGCTTGGGGCCGGGCAGTGACAGAGGGTAGGTTTGCTTAATCACCGAGAGATGGCATGGCGGCGGGCGGCCCTCCATCACCACTGTCACAGAACCGGCTTTTCTTTACTACTAAAGCAAAGCAGCAGTTTTTATTTCCGTACAAGTTCATATATACTTCATCAATCAAACCCCTGCCTGTCAGTTCAGTAAATTGACAATCAAGTTAAACGAATATACTATACTAAACTTTCCTCTTTATGTTCAAAATATTTGCCCATTCAATCGAATTCAAAACGAACCACCATAAGAAAACTTCACAGAATGTTTGTTCATTGCCAGAATACAATGAATCGCGACGGGAGAAAAGTTAAAGACAATAGAACAATATTGGAAGTTTATTATAAACTCACTTGCTCCGAATCGTCTTCGGTCGTGATGACGTTATCCTCCGGCGAAGTTGAGTTGCCAGCATCATCCTGGGCTCGAACTTGATAAAACACCTGAAACAAAAAAGAAAAATACGCGTTGAATTCGTCGCTTTCACCAGGACAGTGTATATGCGCCATCTCATGTTGTTATATACAAAGAAGGATGGGTTAAAAAAAGAGAAGAGCGCGCGTTCCCGTTGGAAAAGAGGCTCGTTGCCTTTTATACAAGGATCAGGATAAATAAAAACCCCTTGGAGTAATAAAAATGTTCGAGTGCTAAATCTTATTTTCCCGCCCCTTAGAGTTTTCATTGCTGTTTATTGAATTGCGAGCTCTCAACCTACGAAAAGCAGGTGTTCTTCTTGGTCCTGTCTGACATTTACTGCTACAGTGTGGATACATATAAAACGAGTAATGTTTATCAGCAATTAGAGTTAACACTTCAGTGGAATTTGACATAAAAAAATATACACTAAAATGAGTCTGTTTGAATTGCAGAAACACGATTTGTTATAACCGCTGGTTTTTCTGGAAACTGTTTTAAAATTTGAATTTTCACTGACGACGAAAGTACTGTGTCAGCCACAAATTATAAGAAATTATATGGCAACGATGTACCGCAAATGACATAATATTGACATCTCAGTTTGAATGTTTGAAGTGGAATTTGACATAAAAAAATACACTAAAATGAGTCTGTTTGACTTGCAGGTTATTGTTATAACCGCTAGTTTTTCCGGAAACTGTTTTAAAATTTGAATTTTCACTGATGACGAAAGCACTGTGTCAACCACAAATTATAAGAAATTATATGGCAACAATGTACCGCAAATGACATAATTTTGACATCTCAGTTTGAATGTTTAAACTTTGAAGACATTGGAAGGTTGATGTTGACGCTTAGCCGACTGTAATCGACCACGTTACGCTCAACCAAGCAATGGCCAAGAAAGCCAAGTTCACAAGTTGATGTCAAAATTATGTCACTTGGGTGCTACATCGTTGCCACATGATTTCTTACAATTTGCTTACTTCATCATGATTGGCCGGCACAAGGAGAATTTAAACTTTAATATTTCCTAGTTTGATGTGTCGGTTGAGTATGATAGAATAGAATGGAGAATAAGTTTTGTATGAAGAAAACTGGTGCTGTTGGTATAGTTCGTCCTCAGGGGATAGCACAACTTCATCGATACCCACTTACGTATCTCAATATGCCCTATTTCATATCTATATATTTTTATTAACTTGGAAAACTATTCTGGCGAGCGCACTGTAGAATTTCAAAACGAAATTGCCTTCTTTCATAAAGTTCAAAAATTGAGTGCGAATTAGTATACTTCAGTAATAAATTGATGCATCTTGATTAAAAATCAGTTTTTGAAATACGAAAGTACTTCAAGAAATGAGTGCTGGAAGGATGCAATTTGAATAATAATTAGGAATCAGGAAGGTGAATGAAATTCTGTTATTTCTATAAGTATACGACTAACGTATGTTGGGAAGGCGTATAGGTAACTCAGTAAATGGTAAAGTGGTAAGTATGTCGAACATTCCGGTTTGGTCCCGAGGGGCTGATTTGTTCTGACCTTTCACCTCACCCTCGTTAGCGTCCCGTCTGGACTTGACAGTACCACAAACTGTAGACATGTGCGGGAAGCAATTGATAAGTGGTTGTTACTTGTTTCAGAATTGTATACAATCCAAAAAGTTATTCAACAACATATCCTGATGAAAATTTATTTTTTAATAAATTGTAAAAAAAAAGTCCAAAAATCACATTTTGCTAGAAATGCTCGTGGGATTTTTTAGGTTAAGAGGAGGATACAGCCACCAGAAAGTTCACGTCTTTCGGAAGTCCTCGTTTGGTGACCTTTGGACTGTCAGCCATGTTATGTGGAGATTGAAATTTGCGGGAAATTTGAATTTACCTCACAATGCAAATAGCAGATTCAAATAAAATTCTGTCTTTCACGGTAAAATTCCTTGCAATATTGATAAACTGCGAGAAAATATTTTGTTAACGGTTAAAAAAGTCCAAAAGTCACATTTTGTTAGAATGCTCGTGGGATTCTTAGATTAACGGTTAACTAACTAAGAATTCTTAAACTTAAAAAATGTGTGATTTTTGGACTTTTTAACCGTTAACCAAGTATTTTCTCTCAATTTATCAATATTACAAGGCGAATTTTACATTGAAAGACAGAATTGATGTTTCGTCGATATATCTATCTGTATTCTTCGTCGTTTTTGACGACACAGAAGAATTAACTACACCTGCTACCCATACACCATAAATTAAGAAGCGTCTAGTCTATTCAATCCCCCTGATAGTTGAAGACGCATCGTTTCAGCATAAAAGCCGCGAAACGAATGGTTCCACCAACCAACCAACCAACGTAAGTGTAGCAATTGAAGTAACAAAAGTAACTGAAGCAAGTGTAACCAGGAATATTCTGGATAGCAACCGAAGCAACACAGCCAAACGAACTGAACGAATCGATTCGAGCAATTAACTTTAACCATGCCGTCTTTCAAGCGCAGAACGAACGAACGAACGAACGCTTTTATAAATGTTACAATCGTTCTTCCTTCCCATTCCCATTCCCTATATTTTGCTTGGTATTCTTGGTATTCGTGTGTCACGTGCAGGACAGCAAAAATTTTACTGTATAAACTTTGATAATAATTCTCATTAGGTAATTGAGCGTATAGTGTGTTAGTGTGCGTTCATTAAAATCTTCTTTACGTTTTACTTTACCATCAAAACCAAACCACCAAATTCCACTAATACACGTCGAATTTGTGGTTACGTTCAAACCACTCTACTCTGTTCAGCTTATTGGGAAACCGAAGAATGATCTGATGGAATAAGGGGTCGACTAGAAACCCAGAGAAACGACGATTTAATGACGCATTTCGATTACTTTATAGTATCAATATCAAATTACCAAAAAATACGAAAGCTTAATTATTTTTTTCCAGGATTCTATCAATCTATATCACTAAATTTAAACTTGTTCTTTCAAGAACGAATAATAAAATACAAACAAAATGAGAAAAAATTACAAAGCAGGAGGCAACTGACTGCAATGGTTAGTTGCTTAGTTAGTAAAACAAAAAGTCATCAATCACAACTTTTCGCTACTGAAAACTGAAAAGTTATGATACCAAAACGAGTGCTAACAAATGGAAATAGAAATAAATGACATTATGGAAAAAAAAGGAAGAAATAAATGTAATATTTCACTGCGGAAATGTCGGGGAAGAGCTTAATTATTATTTAATATAAAAGTAATAATAAAATTTGTTTGCCTTCCATTCATTTCTTAACTCTCAGCTCAACTCAACGAAATGTCTTCCAATGCGAACCGACGTTCCGTTATCCTGTTGGGAAATCATCGGGAAATTAAATTATAAGTCAAGCCCAACGGATATCCGCAAATGCGTGCAGATTTTATACAGGACGTTGTAATTTTTACATTAAAAATTTATATTAACTTTTAATTTCCTTATTATTTAATCCTGAAATGAAAATTCAATTTGCATGCGAATAGCGCGGATATACTTACAAGTTTAAAATATAAAAAAATATAAGAAAACTTTTTAGAATTTAAATATTGATTGCTCTGCAGTTTCGTGCATTATCTTTTGTAACGGTTGCAGGAAAAAAAAGGAAAATCCAGCACGCGCCTGAAAATTCTTTACTTCAACATTCTGATGTCGATTCTGGTCGCGGCTTTGACTCTCAAATATTCGGAATTTCCTTTTCCTTTATACCTACGTGCATTTCAAACCTCAGCACATGCACTTTCATGTCAATGTCGCATGTTTTTGGTTACCTGTATTTTGTTCTTTTTTTTTTCGTCAGATTTGTGGTATGTTGAATTCGTGTGTAAGTTGAAATGTGTGCCGATACATAAATCCGGTAGCGCGTGATTTATCTGATTATTTTTGTAGTCCGCGCGCACTGGTTTTGTATATAAAAATCGTTGAAGAATGGGTGGACGCTTTTTCGGGGTGATTTAAACACCGTAAATCCGATACACGATTTATCACCGCGACGATATTGGGACGGGCGACTGTTCGGCTCGGCAAAACGGGCCGCGTGCGCCGATATACCTACGAGCCCGGCACGTAAATAATTTTCGTTCGACGACCCATTTATGACAGATGATATTGGGAAAGAATTACGTACTATATGGGATATTTTAAATGTCAAACGATATAGGAAAAGCAAGTGTTGAAAAATACAGAAAAATTGAAATTGAAAAATTGAAAAACGTGTACACTGAACCAAATTGGCCGTGTGCGAGTAAGTAAATCTAAATTAAAATAACGGTTTCATCTTTATCCCGATCAGCTGATTAAAATTAGCTCCGTGACGTATGCATGTCGTAACTGATTTAGGAAATTTTGTGAATTTAATGAGATGGTTGGTAACACTGCCTTTATAATATTATTCAGAGACTTCAAAGCAGTTCCTAGACTCCGCACTTCCTGTTCATCATATGTAAAAACAGTGATGCCTAATTTTACCCTAGCCACGCCCATTTACTTGTCTGAACAGTGTTAAAAACACTTGAACCAAATTGGCCGTGTGTGATATAAGTAAATCTTAATTAAAGTAAATTCGTTTCATCTTTATCCCGATCAGCTGATTAAAATTAGCTCCGGGACGTATGCATGACGTAACTGATTTAGGAAATTTTGTGAATTTAATGAGATGGTTGGTAACACTGTCATTATAATATATTCATAGACTTCAAAGCAGTACCTAGACTCCGCACTTCCTATTCATCACATGTAAAAACACTGATGCCTAATTTTACCTTAGCCACGCCCCTTTACTTATCTGAACAGTGTTAAAAACAGCTGATTTTATAATGCTGCGCATATAGATATCGTGACTGTTTCATGAATGCAAAATAGAAAAATTGAAGCGAGAAGATAAACAAAATGCCTGGTTTTTTACACAAATAATTCCATGACTATAAATAAAATCAGATCAGGGGTATTAGCAAATCTATAGATACGTAAAATGAAATTCAAAAACAGAAGTGGAAGTTGGAACAATATACGCTCACAAGTTGTAAATGCACTGACAGTCGAAAAGCAACGAAATGAAGGAACTTAATGGCAAGTCACAGGAAGTAAATTACATATCGAACAAACTTTCGTACACCGCTTCGTCGGTTAGGACTCTATTATATATGTTCTATTGTTATTTATACCTATATATGTGCCAAAAATAGTAGAATTCATAACAGCTTTGTTCATAAGCATGCAACAAATTGCAACATGCACAGAGATACTTATCTATATTAATCTGTACTTAGTAGGTATTCGACATGGATTTAAGTACCTAGTAATCGTAGATTCGTGGAACGTCTTTAATTTTCAAAATTGTCGACTTTCATTCATTCCCTGCCAGAAGTTGCGGATGTTTTGACATTTCACGGAACAATGCAACAATTCCATATCAACTAATTGAATTATGTATAAGTAGAGGAAATGAACCGGTTCTATGGCTCAGCTTACAGATGGGGATTTAACATGGAAGGCTGAAGACTGGAAGGCTGTATGTGTTCTTATGGAAGGCTTGGGACTATATTATGTGGATTAAATGGATTATATGTAGATTAGTGGATTAAGTGGATTATATGTGGATTAAGGGATTATTAGTAATCACCCTAATAGTCCGCACATAATTCGCTTAATCCACATATAATCCACTTAATCCACTAACCCACTTAATCCGCTTAATCCACATAGTAATGTTTGAACAATTGCATCTTCAAAGTTAAGTCTTAGAAATCTATTTTATATAAAAAAAATTTGAAGCCAAAGTTATGAAGGAATATTTTGCTAAAATAGCAAAAATATATAGATATATAAAACATCATGTATAAATAATAACAAGAGTAAATTAATTACTAAAAAATGATATACCTTAACTTTATATTTATATGAAAGTACAAATCGTGCGCTGAAAAGTTATTTTATTTTATTTTTCTCTTTTCGTTTCCGCGGTTTTGCTCGTGCATGGGCGGATAGTGTTTCAATTAAACGTGAAAAATTAATTAGGAACAAATATTTTTTGCGACGTGTGAGGCTCTTTGCGCTCGAATTAGCGATTAATCCAGAATGGCGAAAGTCGTGCGTGTGCAATCAACGAGTCAATATTTCGATTACTGTATGTAAGTATAGATACTATGATATACGTACACTCCCATCTTTATATGTTCTTCAACTTCTTCATTTACTTCTTACTCTTATTGTACAGATTAGTTATTTGGTACGTGTGTTGTGTTGTTTTGTTTTGTTGTTTTCATGGTTGCGAGTATAAGACATCATTCTTTCTGTGTCGACTTTACAGTCCGGTTCGTTGCGGTCGTGATTGATATGCGCTCTTCCGTGGGCGCACTTCTCACGACCATTAAACAACATCTATATTTTACTCCACAAAATACTTTACTCATCTTTGTTTATACAAAATACATATAAAAAATTGGAAATCTGCGGTTACAGTCCTAAAAAGTTGTGCGGTGCAAATTTAACGCACCGATTTATTTTTACTTTCCGATATTACCGAAGGTAGTCGTACTCTATTTGCACAATCAACCATTTGAATCCCTAACCCAAAACTACTAAATGAGAACAACACAACTGTTTTTAACAATTGATACATTTTTGTCACAAATGAAGAGTGAAAAATTTACTAATTGGTAACAAATATAATTATTAAATTGGTCCATCCAGTTTGTGTTATTTACGTGTGGAATAGAATAGTCCAATGGAGACTAAACTACCATATATTGCCTGATTTTCACTATAGTGGTTTATAATCTATGCCCTCGGGATTTAAAAACGCGCTCGTGAATTAACTGCACCGTTGTTAGGTTGTTATGTTATCAACAGTACAATGCGGAGAGTGCCAGTTACAATTGTATCAACTCACAACAGCGTTTTCCAGCACGTTAATGGATTTGCGTGCAGCGATCTGGTTTAAACTCATTTGTGGGTACGGGGGGGGGTTACAATAGTCCACAATCGCCTCGCCCCCTGTTTGCTCCGAGATTTACGTGAACATGCAACAAAACATGGTATTATATTGCAGATTGGTGTAGTATCGAATGGAGTTTGTTACTGAATAAATGCGAAACATTAAAACGGGTATCCACCTGAGTCATCGATATGTTAAATAGAGCATTCGAGGACCAATTGAAATATTCTATTGATTTTATTCCATCCATATGAGTTTATGGTAGAATGTATGAGAATGGGTGATGACATGGAATAAATGTTGATGCAGCATTCGACGGTATGTTGGCGTTTCGTCGATTTTCTATGAATTTAGATTGGGGTAGCAAACTCGGGGGGGGGGGGGTACATTTGCATATATGCGAAGCTTAATTAGGTTTGGTTGCATTTGAATTCGGAATTTTATATGTATACATTAGTTTTCCACCGTATATATTAACCATTTAAATATTGCAAATTTGTTAAATTGCGACCATAATTCATTCATTTTTATAAGTATGTTATTTCCTATAGTGTTGCGCACGTTATTTTTAAACAGCATTCATGGCTGCATACATTTGAAGAGTTCAGAGCAAATTCGGTTCATTATAATTCTGTATAGCTATGCCTACTTGAAAGAGTGTGAAGTAAATGAATATAACCGTGGTTTTCTATTATTTTTTTTATCCATGCTCCGAATATGGTACAAGGAGCGCATCAAGTTTCATCAAGCTCCAGTGTGCAGTACTTTGTGCTCCTCTATCTATATAACTTGCTTTCTGGTGTACTTGAAACCACTGCAGATCATACATTATGACTACATGAAGTCTAACGAAGAGAGGATCTCTTTTTACTGATACAAAAGAATGGAAAGAAAGCACGACGTTTTCGTGTTAGAAACAAAGCGGAAAAAATGAACGCGACCAAAGGCTTCCGACCTATATGAACTGAACACACACTTTGCAGATTCTTTTATAGCAAGCACGAAAGAGAGTTTTATGGATAATAGTCACGAAACAACACGGAACACACGTTGAAAATCACAAGGAGCAAGAAACAGGCACAGAATAATACAAACCAGACGCAGAGACGAGTGGCTGACATTATGCAGGACTACACAGGAGTAGGAATACACAGAAAAAAGAAAACGGGTATGTATATATAGAAAGTGCCGAAAACGAGTGTATAATGTACAAGAAGCAAGAGCAAGAGAAAAATCGAGTAGCAATCTAAAGGCCATACACACTGACAGTTAACCTTAAGGCCGTTGTCTTATATATACGATGATCGTAAGACCAAAATCTCAGACCACCATACATTATCCGTCGACCGCCTGCATGTCTGCCTGACGATGCCACACACTGTGCGGCTAATGCCTGCAGGCTGATGCCGTAGTCTTTAGCCTGCAGGCCGTAAACTGCCACATAACTTGCATTTAGCGGGAGTGGACTTGAGGCACAGATCATACAGGTCCATGCCAGCCTGTCGACTGAACTGTCGTTAGTCCACACCTACAGTCCACTTCAACTGTAGTCCGCGATCATCAGGTGAACTGATGTGTGTGACAGACCAATATCTGCAGTTAATCTGACAATGTGTGGGGCCCTTAAGAAGTTGTTCGCGAGACTAAATGAAATAACGACAATTGAATCAACTCTTTCTGAATATTTTTGTTTACATAACGCTATGAGGAATAAGGGGTCAGAGGTGTTACGTAAATATTTCAGAATTGGGAATCCCCCAATTAATGCTTGCAACTGGTATTTGAGAGATTACGACCGGTTTCGATCAACATGATCTCTCTCAGGTGATCGAAACCGGTCATAGCCGCTCAATTACCATTAAACATCTTTTACTGGAGTATAACTTCTCCTTCAGTCGTCACTCAAATAAATAAATATTATAGTTATTTTTTTAAATTTTAGAATGTGAAATTTTATTTTTTATTTTATCATTATACTTGCATCATGGAACAACAGTTTGTAGTTGCAGAAAGAAAGCGTTATTCATCAAAGACAGAGTCAGCTATTTCCTGAAGTATATGATACAGAAAATGATGCACGGCCAGCAGATAGATATACAGCGGTGGTGGTAGTACGACGAGGACTAGAACAAGGGTCGGCGGACCGCGGCTCGCGAGCCGCATGCGGCTCTTTGCATAGCGTTTGCGGCTCTTTGAAAATTGGAGACTTGAGACGTTTTTTTTGTTTTGGTCACCGCGTTCTCGGATAGATATTACTTTGAGACTTGAGAGCTTTTTTTTTTTGGTCACCAACAATAAAAATTTCAAGATTTCTGTTAAGTAACTAAGTTTTAAATAAAAAAATAAAAATTGGTTCTCTGATATCTTCGTTATCATGTTTTCTTCACAACTTGGCTCTTCTCACTGGAAAGTCTGCCGACCCCTGGACTAGAACGATGAAAGTGGTTGAGGTTGAGTGTATACGGTGCAGAAAATGCGCTCGCAAATGTTTTTCCCCTGAACAGAACGCATGTTTGGGCATATAACCTGCTTACATAAATGGAAACTCAGTTACGAGCAGAATATGCTTGAAATAAAAATGAATTTTCTACGTATATTTTTAAGATGAGAAATATATGATATACTACTGAGTGCATATCTGAAATGATGTTACGTTATTGAAGAATCCCATTTTCAACAAACCGAATCAAGGAAAACTTAAAGCAGGGCACAACAAGTTTCTGCAGAAATGCAGGGCCGGATTTAGACCCGAAACATTTTTCCGACTTTTATTTTTTTTTTAACGATTTGCTTCGTTGCTTCTATGATATGCACTAGTGAAAATTAACACTTTTGTGATTATTATGCATTTGCATTTTACTCATTGGCATTGCTCCATTCTCCATACTATTTGATAATTATTATTCATGCGCCGTTTTCGACGCTTAATTTTTATTACATATTCGGCCGCTGCGACATTACAACTAACACCAGAACGCGACCAACACAGAGAAAAACGCCATACAACTGAAATGCAATATACAGAGAGAGAGCTTATATTGCGGCAATGGCGAACGAGAGAAGCGTTAATTATTACCAATTAGTTTTTAGTAAACTAATGGTGTCCGCCGCCGTGAATACGGAACGCTCAATTAGAAGGTCCCTGTTACGCCAACATCGCCATCAATGCTAGCACATATTCATTTATACCAAGTGTATCCACAAACAGCGGTTGTCAAACTTTTGGAGTCGCTGAGCATTTTTCAGAAGAGCAATTCGTAATATGTCAATTAAATTTTCGGAACCAATTTTGGGAACTGCTGTTTTATAGAAATAGCATTTTAATCATGGTATGCATTTTAATAACGCTTTCGGACTACTAGGAACCCGTAGTTTTGCCCCCAAAACTCGATCAATGCAAGTTTTTTTTTTCAAAATAGTCCGAAAATGATCAATGCACTGGACTGCACTAACCCCCATAGTGAATGCACAAAAAAACTGCACTGAGTGCGCATTGAATGCAATTCTGTTGATATAGTCAAAATTTTCAGTGCCTGCGAGAGCACACTGATGAGTGCAGTAGTCCGAAAATGCTTTAAGATCACGATCTTTTATGTTGAATTTTCGATGAGAAAAATGAGGAACCCTCTGTATACTTAAGTTGTAAATACACGAAACGAGGAAAAATACATAACCACCTACTATACCATAAAAGTAAACGTAAACGAACAACCGTGGCAAGCAAAGCAACCAAGAACTCTGTATAGCATCAGCAGAAGCGCCAAGCGCCTCGAACTCGAACACAAAAAAGGAGCATAAACACCGGACAAATTGGAAGTTGTAGATCGTAAACTACGGGGCAATTCGTTCGTTTGTAACTTCGTTTCGTTTAGTTGCGAGCACTATCGCGGCAATTAGTGAAAATAGCGTCGACGTTATCGCACATTTCGATCTTTTTTTGTAACACTCAACGAACTACAAGAATGGAGAAACTATTCAACACGATGATGATAAAGAAATAGTTGAGAAGAAACCGTTCAACTTCAACACTAAAGGAGCTTTTTTTATTAATGATGTCGCGTGATTGAAAAGTACCCCACTGTGAAACACAAATGGATCTCAAAGAGGGAGTGCAATTCTTCAAGCATCACAACTACAAATCATAAAGGACAAAAAGATAGAGACAAATCAGATATGAATTGTTCGGTTTTCGAAAGTGTGCGAAGAAGTCAAAAGGTCATAATTAATTAGGAATGAAACGAAATGCTCAACTCAACTTCGACTACGTATAAAAATAATAGTTTGTATTACAAAGGTAGAAAATGTCTTTTACCTACTAAATCAATGTTATTTATTCTAGGTTAAGTAGTTTCCATTACAAGGTCAATTCGACTAAACTATATTTCAACAGGGCAAGTTACATTTTTGTTCAATATAAATTTTAATGAATTGGAAATTAGTCGTATAATTATTACCAGACGACTTTTTCATGTTAATCTTGTCTCTTTTAATAAAATTCTCATCGAAAATTTCATGTTTTCAAGTAAAAATTTGCTTTGTCTGGCATAGATAGGTATTAGGTACTTTTACCTTTCTTCCTTGTAGCTTTGTATCATTAATAATCGCACAAAATTACAAGACTCGTGTAATTAATTAACCCAATTAATATAAATAAACTGAAGCTTAAAGTACATAAGACCTTTTCCGTCTAATTTTCTTGCAAATCCCTTCATTCTCAATATATCCTTGGAGTCTTGCTCCCTTGTAAGTCTGCTCACCAGACCTTAATTTGACTCCCAATTTTCTTTTCCCTCACTACGCACTTTTCCAAACCCGTGGAAGCAGGAATATTTTCTGCTTAAAAATTCCCTTGTTACAGAAATCTGTATACATACAGAGTGATCTCAAGTGAAATTTATAAATTTGCATATTGTACTTATTCATACATATGATGAACTATTAAACTATCACAGTGTCAAGTGGTCAAGTGTAAACCTCCGAAAGCAATATCAGTTTTAGAAAACATAAAATATTGCCATATTTTCATTTAATCATTTTTGGTTAAATTAAGAAAGTGTCTATTTACCGGGGCTTGTGTAGTTCTACCCGAATAAACAAGCAAGGCCATAGCACTTTGAATATACCGAAATCAAGCAACGTCAGGGGCGGTCATTATTTGGATGGGATACCGATGCTATTTCAATATTAATTTAAGGTTTCTGTAGTTCTACTCTTGAACATTTGCATATTGTACTTATCAATACATATGATGAACTATTAAACATAAACATAAGATATTGCCACTGCTTGTAACCTAAGCGTCGGTACATGCATGCGCACAAGAATTTGGTTGGTTGCGCGTAGAATATTGTATTATTAATTTAGGCTTGTATAGTTCTACCCGAATAAGCAAGCAAGGCCATAGCACGTTGAATATACCGAAATCAAGCAACGTCAGGGGCGGTCATTTTTTGGATGGGATACCGATGCTATTGCAATATTAATTTAAGGCTTCTGTAGTTCTACTCTTGAACTTTTGGCTTCAATAGTTCTCAGTAGTTAATCCATTATTGTAAAAAATAATGAAATTTATGCCAAGTAATGTAATATTGAAAATATGGTTTTGAACACGTTTGAAAATTTAGGCGTATATTTATTATCTTACCGCATACGTGGTTAAAACATTATTAAAATTGTGCCCGATTTTTAACAAATTTTATCTAAAATTAATCCATTATTGCGAGCAATAATGAAATTTATGCAAAATATGAAGTTAGAATTGAGTATATAAGGTCTCACAAATTTCAACTTCATCATATTCAACAGTCGAGTTCCAGTCAACTTGTCTTAAAGAACCAAACTTCCAAAATGATAAAGGTAAGTTTTCACTATTCTATTGTTGTTTTTATATTGTCAATTAATTTGCTTTCGAATTGTTTAAAGGCAAAATTCTTCGCCCTCTTCGTCATCGTGGCCGTTTTCCAATTGGCTGCATCACAAAATCCTGATGGTGATGATCAGGGTGTTCTTATTCGGTTTTGTAACATGTTTAAAATAATTGCTGACATGGGCATTCCTGGTGACATCAATAACTGGCATTTCAAATTATGTAATAACCCTTGTAAATGAATACACTATGAAATACATTGTAATCAAGGTTAATGTACGTAAATAAAAGTGCATTCCGTCGTATTTAAATTTTGATTATGTCTGTCCAAATTGAAATTTGGAAAAATCTATTTTCCTTTATTATTTCGTTAACTCCATATATATATATATATATATACAGATAGAAATTATTCAAAATTAACTCTAATTCCAAGCCCTAGGCATTTTAAAAAATACCTACTTCAAAATCGTGTAGTGTTGGAAAAATTGTGAAATACATTACAAAAGAATTGTTAAGATATTTTTCAATATGGGTGAAAATAAATTGTGTAAATCGAAGTTAAAATGTGTTTTAAATAAGAATAAATCAAACAGAGGTGCGTTAAAATTCGCCCCGCAAAACATTTCGACCATGCCCTGCACAATACGATTTCGTAGAACTCGAAGATCGACGATCTTAAAAGTAATTTTGATCGAAAAGTGGAAATTTTACAGAAAACTAGTGCCAATTCCAAAGCAATAATTTGCATGCGCAAGTTCTCTAATAAAACGAACACCCTGTATATTGTTTGTATGGTGCTATGTCGTCAAGTTTAGTATCAGTTTGAGTGGCTTAATGAGTTCAAGTTCATTTCAATCACGGTGTTTACAAAATTTTGATATTAAGAATATAT
>JARJEB010020701.1:0-19684 GCA_030264535.1 Liometoxenus newtonarum | reverse complement strand
TTATAAATAATACAGCCAGCAGGAAGCAAATAATCAGTTAATTATATTTATAAAACAAATCATAAATCATAAATCATTTCTGAATAACCTATATATAAAAAATTGGAAATTTTGGGGGGTGCAATTGCACCCTTGCACCCCCCCCCCCTGGATACGCTAGTGATCATGTTCATCTAATGTAAAAACTTTAATTTCTTTTTAAAGGAATTTAGCGATTATTTGCTAATTTTAGAACACCCTGTATGGATGCGAACTAAATGTTTCTGTTTTTAAGGAAGAACATAAAGGTTCAAGTTTTTTCTATCATGTTTTTCTATCGTTGGTTCAAGCTTGTTCTTCGAAAGAGTCCTTTGTATGTACTCGTATACGAACAGTCAACAGGAGCAGTGTTCAGTTATACTGGTGAAATGAGAAAAATACGAAAAACGAACATATGAAAACTAATAGGAAAGCAAAAGTTAAAAAGAAAATAATTCCATGATATTGCGGAATAATATCCCGGACGCCGAAGGAGCATGAAAAAGAAATCAAATTTGAACAAGCATAAAGAAAGAGAAAAGCAAAGAAGTGAAATGGTCCTTGGAATCTTTGCCAGTTCGGATTTTTTTACCAATGCATATATCCGCAATGCAAATTTTTCATCGATCCTATAGGTTGACAGAAAAAAGGCGACGAAAACTTTCCATGTTTTATACACTCTTCAAATATGTTTTACCCCATTCACGTATTACTTTACAATAACTAACCAAACATAAACTAGACTAACTATTTTTTCAATTATTATACTTATACAAAGATATTAATGTTTTACGGTTTTATGTTTAACTTTTATCTTGATTTTGTGTTTTCCTCCTTTTTCCTCGCTTTATGTTTGGTATTTTTGTATAACACATGACACGTTCATCGGTATCGAATAGTAAACACGCATAAAAATGTCAAATCTTCTTGAAGCTTCAATTTCTGAAAATCTTGGCAAATAATATCGGCTTTCAATATGTATACATCGAAACGTGATTTCCTGTTTTTTATCCTGGTGATTTTCCGACGTCTTTAACTGCCATCATGCTTACATTTGCACTAACTTTTGATCTGTTATCAATAATAAACGCCTTTCTTACGAAATGATATTAAAAGCAGTTTTTAACCGATAAACCGAAATATATAATAAAATTAATAAAATCCCGGTTAGGTAGATATATTTACGTATGTTTTTGATGCAATGTAAGTTTTAAGATATAGGTATAATATAATTCATGTGGAAATTCCCGCAATTGCACTTTGTGGGAAAATGTAGCTGTATTTAAAATGTTTTTAATTGCCCGTACATTACTCAATTTTCCAATTTAATTTATATAGCAAACAAACCATTTTGATTAAATAAATAGAATGATCTGTACAGAGTACGGCGAAAACATTCAGTAAGTGCCCCTCCCATACAAATGCGCGCCAAATTTGAATTGATTGTTCTTATTGGTAAGCCTGTTGCACGCAGCTCGTGTGTCGCGCACTTGTAAAACTAGTCAATGTCAAGTCCGAAGTGCGTGCTTGAATTTTGATTATGAATGACAACATTTCATATTTTTGAATTCTCGTGCGTGAACGAATTATAATTGATTTCGCTTAACCAATTTCAGTTAACTTTTTAATTTATCACTTAATCAATGCGGTATATACCTAAACGTATTACGATAGTAATAAATTATTTTAAAGTCCATTTCTTTAGTCAATTATGCACCGAACAGTTGACTTCAATGTAGTTTGCGATGGCAATCTGTAATTTTCTCACTATCCTGCAATTACTAGTTTAGAGTTACGATTGCGGATATAGGTTGTAAGTATGTACGTCGGAGAGATGCAATATATTTGCAGTCCCAGCAGACTCGGTAACCGTAACGTAACACAATTCCAATATTATTCAAGCGCGTGGTGGTAATCCTCTAGTCCGATTATTCTGATTAAAATTCACTACTGGTAACGTGGTACTATACACAAATTGAACGTATAGATATGTCGCGTCGCGTTATTCCATCGGTTCAGCCAGTTTCACCTATATCTAGTCACCATCAGTAGTACTTAGTAGTTGCAATCAGTTTCGCACTGTCCCTATCCTGCCCAGTGCCCTGATGAGAATACGCGTGCATACGAATGAACTACTACTAGTTAAACTTTTGTTGCTTTTGGCTTTTTGGCAACCAGCTACCAAAAACAGTAAACTATAACACAGAAATTCTACATAATTATATTACGAGATTCAAATTCAACGTTTCAATGAACATTATTTATTAAACATATGCATATAAATTGGGAGAAAACAAAAACAAGCATAGAACTACTAGTAGTGAATAGCAGTTTGTATGTACATATAAAGCTGTAAACAAACATGTCCGGTTTGTTTCAGGGACCTGGTTGTGAAATATACGGTATAAGGGGTGGTTTATGATTGACATAATATTAACTTAATTATTATTATTAATAATATAATAAACATAGTTCAAGTATTTGAAATGCAATGTCAAGGTTCATGATTGAATCATAAACTTTAACTTTTTGTGATATACATATGTGTATATACAGGGTGTTCAGAAATTGGCGGAAATTCGCCAGGTAACATTGTAGATCGGGTCATAAGAAAACGAAAATCTTAATACAAAAATGTCAGGAACGTCCTGGTTATATTTTGCCCCGATTTATATGCTTATGTTTAATGTGCAATGAAATTACCAAAGACAAAAGCAAAAACCAGCTTTAATTCAATAGTAGGGTTGTCGCTTTTAGTGGATCACGGTAGTGTTCAAGCAAAACAAAGTTCAAAACAAACAGTACCCGGTCCTCGAACAGCGTAAAAGATGAAAGAAGTTTACATAACTGTAAATAAAATGAAGGTAACCGTAAATATAAAACTTTCTTTGGTGAAATTTTTAACTGTATGACTTTACTCTAAGAGCGAGTACTTTTACAGTTTTACACTTTCCTTACATTTATAACTATAGTTCCCTAGCACCGGTCTTGCACATTTCAATAATAATAATAATAATAATCAGAAAGCTTGCATTCGCTGCACCAAATCTCAAAGCTCTTAAATCAAGCTCAATGTCACAGACCAATGCTTTTAATGCCGATTCATACTATTCAAATCACAATAAAGGACAAAAATCGAAAATAAAAGGAAGAAAAGGTGAACTTATCGTATTTCTTTTACTATAGTTATAGTAGTTATTCCGACAGTGCTTTGACTTACGATTTTCTTTATTACCAAGAGCCGGAGGGCTCTTTCTTTCTTTTTCTTTCAGAAAAGTTTGTCTCTACAGTCTACACAAATTTATGTATGAGCATTGTCATTGTGAAATCACATTTATTAATCCGACAAAAATACAATATTTTTATAGGTGAAAGATGGGAACGAGGAAGTAAGCGAGCAATAGCAATCAGTGAGATTGAGCTCCTGGAGGTGAGATGGAGCTAATGGAGTATTTCGCTTTCAGAAATACCGGAATAAGTATGATGTGAGGTTGGGTTCTCAATGAAGTCGTTGGCTTTGTACTCGCACTGATGAGGCCCAAAAATGCCGAAACTGCTCGCGATTGCATTGAGAACTCAATCTCACTTATTGTTATTGCAAGTATCATCTCAACTCCTCTTTCTTTGATAATATTTTTAATTTCATTCATTTCTACAAATACAGATATGTTTCTATATAATTTTCAGCTTCTGATGAATTTCTAACAGTTTCAGTTACGCGTTGCGGTAACATCTTCTTCTTTGGTTGCAGCAGTGTTCTTCATAAATATTTAATAAAAGTTATTCCGTTCCTTTGAAGCATTAATAGAAAAACTTATTATTAAGCATATTTGATGATGGAAATATTGTAAGACACGAACTGAAAACGTGGAACTCGAATAATTTGAATGCTTTTTCAAGTTTTTGCATTTTAATTTGCCCATCTATGATGCCATATCGTGCATTTGCATATCGCTCGACGCATTTATCCTTTGCACAGGACGAAACATTAAAACAATGCAATTTCAATTTAATAGAATATGTAACTCAGAATGGCTTATGCCTCACACCCAGTATGACAATATTTGGAAGCCATCTCGCGTTCCCTTTATTTATTAAAGTAATTTAGCAGGAATTCTCATAGTTCCGGGAGGAAATGTTGATGCTTGAAATAATGAAAACGAATGTTTGAAAACAACAAGGAACGAGAAACAATTTCTAGTACTTACTATGATTTTGTATGTTTATTAAAGTAACACATTTCTGTTTCTCCTTTTCTATAGAGAGAGCCCATAAAGTTATATTTGGTCGTACCTAAAAAGCACAAAATTTGAAATAGACTCCAGTCTCGCGCGTACCTTTGGTAGTCTACATTTTAGGGTTTTAATTAGTTAAGGTGCAATTCAATATGGCGGACCAGTGGCATCACATTTGTATCAATACCTTCCCTCTAGGAATATTATAACTCTATGGTCCCTTAAAATCGTTTTTAATTCAAGGTTAAGAAAATCAAAAATAAATTATAATAAACCTTGTAATTTAAGTTGTAAGTAAGCTATTAACCTTATATAACTGATAATCATTGCCAAACTACGACAAATCCGGTACCAACCGGCGGAATAAAAAGATAATTCTTGCTTAATTAGATTTTCGCGTGAACTTTCCTTATTAAATTGCCTTAACTATAATAATCCCCTAAGATTTTGTTCATAATCACATTTTGTTCATTATCAAAACATGTTTTGCATTTACTATAGTTTCACATGCACACCATTTACAAGTTATGATTACATAATGCAAATTACTTTTGTTAGGTTACGATTGATATCTACAATCCAAAAGAATTTCTACCAATTTGGAATGTTCAGGCTAGGCCGTTAAGGCTATTCTCCTGAAATAATTGTTAAACTTCAATTGTCTTTTCTTTTTAACTAGCTGATTATTCTTATAAAAATGTGAGAACACCCTGTATATCTTAAATATGTAGTTATTCCCAGGTTTTATCGTTACATACATATACGATGCGAAAGTGATTTATTAGGTAATTTAAGGTCGCCATTACATTTTTGAGCGCGCGAGCATTTCTTAATCACCTTCTTCATACTTCCAGCAGCAATGGTGGTAGCACATTGGTTGAAAAGGACGGGTAGACATTTTGTAATTGCCAAATTGCTAAAAAGGTAATGAAATTTGTTATTACCAACTAATATTCGTGCTCATAGAGAAATTTATGAAAAGAACCTAACTCTCTACGTCTACACGTTTTGGTATAGTGTCAGTGTAAGTAAGGACTAAAAAAGTGAAATATCTGTAAAGACCCAAGAGGAGAGATCGATCGCGGACTTGATATATGGAAAGTTTAATAAAAATTTTCGAGTATTACAGCTCAAACGATGCATAATATAAGTTTCAGATTGGGATGCCAATTAGTTGGTTGGATATGTATGACGCAGCGAGTATAAAGTAGTTGTTGGTAATTTATTTTTCGATTTCACGCAGCAACGAGAAACTGGGAAATGCTAAAACGCATGGAAGCGTTCACGTCGCATTCAGATTAAGATTCCTCGGGCAAGTTGCCAAAAATGCATAAAAAAAGAGGGTTTTTCCAACACTTTTAATAAGGATTTCGTTTCAAAATTCGAATTTATTATAACATTCAGTTTGAAGAAAGAATAAATAATATGTGCGAGGTGAAAATATTAAAAGCTCTACTTGAATGCACGAGCAGTTATAAGATTACCAGAAATGAAATGAAATTTCGCATTAATTTGAGGTTTCTGCTTGTATCAATACCTTCCCTCTAGGAATATTATAACTCTATGGTTAAGAGTGACACCTTGAGAAGTCCTGTGTCATAACTGCCAAGATTGCCTGGTAGATATTTATAATTTTGGGATCAAGCATGATTGTGGTGGCCATGACGACGTGTCACAGTTATTATTGTTTTTTTTTCGAATTACAAATGCATTGACAAGTTTTGTAAAGATTCTCTAATTTTCCTAAGCCGTCCTCTCCCAATTTAAGAGTTCTTTCGCGGTTATTTTGATCCTGAGGTGATATCTAACAGTTTGAGCATAATGTTTATACGTTTGGTAACCAAATTCCGTGCGCCATTACCCTCCACAAAGTCATATCCATGCGCTGCATTACGTTGGTCATCATCTTCGCCAAATTCGAATCCGCAGACGGAAGCAGTTGTTACCCAACAAGTGAATGGTACACCGCAAGTGGACGCCAGAAATGTACCCTATCATGTGGTGAAGGACAGGACGCCAATGGTGAGCGAAACGCAATTGAGTCGTGACAGCACAATCAGACAGCAGACGCAGCCGAGCCGTATGCCCGAATTCTATAATCCCACTACGGATCTGTCACGGTTGAGTCAGTCGTCACAAGTGGGCACGCAACAGCAACAGCAGCGTCAGTTTGCCGCATCGAAGACATACCGCAGTCTAACGATGCCGTTGAAGAGTTCGAGATTGGCGAGCCCGTTTCCCGAACCCGTGAAACAGATGCCATCTTGTCAGGTGTCTGATCAGGAAAAGGCGCAACGCATGTATAATGATTCCAGGCTGCCTGGTACTCGCTCATATTGATGGTTGTGTAAATTATTGTCTGCGCGGGGACCACCAGCAGCATCACACCAGTGAAACGCCGTCATTTGCTAAATAATAACCAAATCACGCATAATACCTTCATTAAGTGTGCATTTTTGGATCCCAAATGTGTGAATATCTTTTCTTAGGTGATATCACGTCCTTCAAAATAAAATTCGAAAAAGAACAAAAGTTTATCTAAAATTTACGTATAAGTATACAAACTTGTCCAAAAATTTAGAAGCCAATATTAAAAAGTGATTGTACAAGTAATTATGTCTTTGTATTTGCCTTTTGAATTGAATTAAAATTTTAGTAGGAATTTTGTGCTCTTAAGTTTCTACTTACCGCTTCCAGGCACGTATATGTTAAGGAAGAGACAGTCCTCGCTCTGATTGATCAAAAGGGGTGCCAGTTTTTTCAAATGATGGTAGCGTCCCTTGGGCATGAATAACAGTGCAGACGTGCGGTTGCTTACGTCTGGCACGTTTTGTGGGCAGACCGGGCCAAATGTGTCTGCAAGACGGGTGCCCGGCCACGGCAGGGGAGATTGCGGTGGACGAAAACGCAATGGACCTACTGGTGGGGCAACGTACGGTACGCCTCGGAATGCTTCCACCGGCTCCAAGTGACGCGAATTCAATTCGAGTATTATGCCTCGTATCGCACCCGTTTGTATCTCGACAATTCGTGAACTGTATCTGGGACCAGCATACGCCACGTTCACTGTTAACAGCAGCACGAAGATGACGATGCGTTCAATGCTGTAATGGAAGCATCTGGGAGGCATGGTCTGATGTTCGTAGCGCAATGTGTCTCGGTCATTACTTTGCTGCCGGTCACCTTTCGACGAGACTACGGATTATCACCTTGCAATCCATTGCGTATGTGTGCGTGTGTGTGTGTGTGTGTGTGTGTGTGTGTGTGTGTGTGTGTGTGTGTGTGTGTTTGTCTGTGAAGTGTGAACTTTTCTCTCGGACGTCCGTATTTCCCTTTTTCTGGCTTTCTTGAAGTTCCGGGCGGGTTTCTTGGAGATTATACGGGTGTTGTTTCAACTTTGTTGGAAAGTTCTGAAAACCGAAAAGAAAACAAGAAATCAACAATGGTGGCACGTACGTTGGTTACACTTATATAAATAGAAAGGAGAAAACTGGTGCAGTATTTGACAGAGTTGAATTATACTGAATGTTTCAAACCCACACTAAACAGCTGCGAGGTTTCGGTTTATACCTACAAATTCGTCACCGTTTTACGGATCGCGAAAACGCATTAGTTTGAACCGTTTCATTACCATTGTTGTTGTAAAGGCACCACGAGAGCGATTTGAGGTTAGATTTATAAACATGTGTAAAATCACGAGTAAAATATCGCCTCCTCCACTTGTGTTCCACCTAAACCACTTTAAACCATTCTGCGAGATCGGTTCAAACCACATTCAACCAGGTTTAACCGTATTTATGTGTGAGGTCACCGTAACATCGAGAAAATGCAACAGTTCAAACCCTATTAAACCAGGTTCGTCGCAAAAACGGCCAATCTCACATTCAAGAATTTCTCGTCCAGATAGTACTGGGTAACATTCCAAAGACGATAATATATTTCTTAACATTTTTGACTTGGTATATAAAGGTGTTAGTTGAATCGTATCGTCTTAGGGTCGTTTAAAGCGGTACATTGTGCCTTAGATTTTATGACAAGCACATGCGTACGTGGCATTGACAATAAAGGTTCCCCCCGTTCAATTCAAAAGAAAAAAACCTCTTTTTTCCAATCGACCTGCTATAGTGCCGTTGTTTGACGTTAGGTGTTATGTCTCACATCCTTCTATATGAAGCAAACTCTATAGACATGCAAATGTGGTTCAAAGAGATAGGCACTACTCTTACTGGGTGTATCAACATCACGGATCCCGAAGTCCCGGTTTCTCATGGATCTAATTTAGAAAATATCAAGTACCTCTTTGACTGTTAAGAAAGATTGTACGAACAGAAGTTCGAAGGTGGAAGAGATGGTTTTGGTATTCAGATGGGGAACACCCTTGCAACTCTCCTCTGGACTATTCAGACATCTGTTGTTAGAGCCGCACCTTTACGTCAACTTTTCTTGCATGGGGCAAACAACTTGAATTGCAGATTACGTGTTCAAGTTATGAAACAGCGTTCGAACTATCGAAAATTTAGGTATACACAGGATAGAAAAGGAAAGGCCGGAACTGATAACTGCGTAAATCACACTGCGAAACTGAGGAAACAAGAAAGTCTAGAAAGAGGTGTGGGGAATTTTAATACGTGTCGCTTTTGACATTGTTTGACTGCTTTCTTTCTTCTCGATGTTGGCACTATTGTCAAATTGCTCTGGGCATGTGAATATGTTGATATAAGTGAAACTATTTCCAACCGATGTAGCAGCATTTCGCGTAATAAATCCCCGAAATATGTTCCATAATTATTTCTCTCGAGTTTGCTCGCTGGCCAGTCAACATGGGTAAATAATGTGGGGCAACTGGGTGGTTCGGGTAGAAACCGAGTGATAAACGTCACTCCTACCTAACATCGCTCCAGTATAAAATACATTTGTATACAAACAAAACTTTTTATTCTGCTTATAAGCATCTCTTCTATTCAACGGTAGTGCAACAACATTTGTACATTTAAAATTTAAAATACAACACGAACACATTATTCCACTCCACGTTCCGTATGCGTTTATCTGTTCGGCCGGCTCTTTATCTATATCTCAAGTATCGGATGCAAGCAACAATGTGATTATTCATTGAACTCTATTCAATGGCTTGGAGAAGGAAAAATTGAGCGAGAGACAGCCATAGCGTTTGAAATTATTCCCTGTATTTTATTCTTTCCTCAGTTCCGTTTTGTTAGATTTATCGAGTGTGTTGCAACAATACAAATTGTCTTTGTGTAAATGTAAAGAAATGTAAATTTGTGAAATGTGGAAGACCTAGACCTAAAGTCTAGCTAGAAGATAACTAGAAATGTAGAAGGTGCATACGCTGATTTCCAACACAGTGTTCGGTTGGGTTTGCCTAAAGTTTCTCTTCGTAATTGAAGCATGCGTTATTTGCATCACCTCTGCCTACTAACGCCTTGGAGATGGAGGAATAGGACTAGACCCTGAAAAATCCGGAATTTGCAAAAGTAGCCTTAAGGTAGAGTAGAGTAAATTCAGGTGTGACTGTTGACCCTAAAAAAATGAATAAAACGTGCGTCGGATTTTCTTATATTTCTAACTCAGTGTCACGCAGTTAATGTTAGTGCTACTTTTTAGTAGGTCTCGTACTGCGCGTTTCACTATTTGGCATATACCCCCATCTCAGTTCGGGTAGGCGCGCGCGCGCGTGTGTGTGTGTTTGTGTCTGTGTGTGTTTTTATATCCAATGTTCTTGGTTTTATGTATCCCATAACAGTCTCCCTTTCCGATTTATGGCATTACCTGTTTCATTTATTTCCTCCTTATTTCTTCTCAATGCTTATGTACTGAGGTGTGTGGTATATTGGGAAAGCGGTTAACAATAAAAGTCATTGCGATCTACAACTGCTATCTAGAGGTTATGGAGGAACTTCTAATATCGTTCAAATACCACACCATTTTTCTATTTATCCTGTACCAGTATACAGGATGCTACCACCATGCAAGCCTGAACAAGATCTTTTCGGTAGGATTTTAAGCAGAAGTGAACCTGAACACCCACTAGGCTCGAATCTCATTCACTTTCTTGCTGGGGAATCAGAAAAAAGGTCAAGAAATTAAAGAACAAAGAAGCTTCGATATTTATGCACCAGTGGAACCAAGAAGGCGAATGGTGAAAGTTATTGATAACATAGAAAAAAGGAAAATAACGATTTGCCCCACAAATATCAAGGAGAAAGACAAACGGACACCAAGAGGAAGAGGTAAAACGAAACGGGTCAAACATAATAAACTACCAAGGGCTGAAGAAGGTACGAAAAGAGAATAAGATATTCCAATTAACTTTATTGCAAAGCACTTTCGTTACACTTCAATATTATTGCATCAAATTGTTGCCAGGTTCCTAGCAAACGATTTTTGAAGGAGTGGACCATTATTATTATTGCGTCAATAATGTGCTAGAAAACAAGTTGTCATTTTTCTTATTTCGAATATTTGGCAATTTATAACATTTTTGTTTCAGTACGTGGCTAGGAACAGCAACTGGCAGAAATAAAGAGAGCAAATGCAAAAATCACTCCAACATACGCAATATCAGTAATAAGAAGCCAAACAGCGAGGAAATAAAATGAGAACGTGACGTCGTTGTCCTCAATATTCAAGTCTTCCAACTCAAGCTCACAACGCTTCTACACAATGCTGCAGCTTTGATAAATGATGAGACATATGGAAAATGTAACAACATCTGGGGAAATTCCCGACTCGGAACTCAAAAAGGTTATTTTATGGCTTTTATCCAAACATGCATTTGCCCGGCTCGGTCCCAGTCATCTTTCAAACTCGATTTGCAAACTTGAATTTTATGGTCCCGCTAGATTTTTAAGTATTTAATGCAAGTAATTTGTAATAGCCCTAGTTCTACCCGTGACTGTTATTCCTTTCTGTACAATTCTGTTTCACCTTTTTATGCAATAAAGTACAGACCGAGATAGTGTCAATACAATAATAAAATCTCGAATTAGGTGTAGCCAACATCTGTAGTACAATCCAAAAAATATTCTTTTGCTGCATTTTATGGACTGATAATTACTTCAAATACAATATCGCAGAGGTTCTCAAACTTTTGCGGGCCGAGACCTACTTTTAAAAATAATCATTTTTCGCGACCCATTCGCTTAAAATTCATAGTTTACCTGCGTTTGGTCTGTGTTCATATCGCGACATACTTCAAGTTTTTAAGAATATTTGTGACCCACCCAAAATTGGATTTGAGAACCCCTGCATTATCGAATTAAGAAGTTCTTAAATTTCAATAAATATTCTGATCATTGATTTATGTATATTATTACTGCTCCTTTAAAAACCTTACAATCTCATAGTATCAGGATATATTAGTTAAGTCCTGTGAGTCTTGGCTTCGTCACGCTTCCCTTGGCATATCACATTCCACCTCATTGCACACTAAACAGCAACACATCAGCCCTAGTAACGTTTACCCATTCCGTCTCATTATGTTATCTTTTCGCATGCCTGTGCCTCCGCCTGTGTCGCAAATTGTTTACGAAAACGTTTCATCGACAGCGCTCGTTCGACAGCCCTTCTGATGGCTTAATTCTTAATCGTTCATTCTTAGGAAATTTTTTATTTATTAAGGAAGGGAAAAATCAATTTACGTATTCGTTGATTTATTATAATTTATTTCAATTGGATTTTTATAGAATATTCATTTATCCTTTGACCATGAAGATTTACATGTTAAAAACTTTAGGTCATTGTAATGGGTCTACTGCGCAATAGTTGCAAGGAAAAAAATCACACTCTTAATTTGGACCACTTTTAACACATTCTGATCATTTTTATTACCGGCCATGGTCCGATTGGTAAAGAAAAAGACTTTAAAAATGAAAGAATTTGAAAATACCATGGTAGGCAGAATCATTTACTCAGATCAATAAAATATTCAATTTTTTTCACTTTTTTAAATTTTTTTCTTAAGCACATAGCCGGTATTGAAAATGATCAGAATGGCTTAAAAATGGTCCAAATTAACAAACTATTGCGCAGGAGACCCATTAACATGACCTAAAGTTTTTAACATGTAAATCTCCATGGCCACTCGATAAATGAATATTCTGTATACGTAAGTCAAATTGATATGTTGATTGAACTTGCATTGTGTTTATATTTTAAAGAGTAGATCGTTCATAAACTTATCTAACTTGACATTGGCAAATTTTCAATAGCATCAATCGTACGAGTATAATAAACAAATATTTATTTTTCATAAAATTAATTTTCATGGAAATTATTCATATTTTAAGTAGTTCTTTTTTTAAACGTTTTTAAGTAACATTAATCATTTGCTGTCTCAATGAGCGTACTATACGCTATTAAAATTTTCTATTTTCAAGTTTCTAAATATGATTTTGAAAAAGACATCCAAATGTATAAATATGTAAATGAATTCGAAGTTCGTAAGTTCGTTGTCTGTATTCCTTCCATACTAGGTATCTTTTGTTGCGCTTGTTCTGTTCGTAGCTTGCTTGTGAACATAAAATCATAAACGTCGCGCACCTACACGTGCCATATTCAACAAACAACCAACAAACAGTAACAACAACAACCAACAACATACTTGAATTGAAAATATGTAGATAGAGTCAATATAATCTAAGACAACTTAATAATAATCCTCACCATCACCAATGGCACTATTTGAATATTCTCTTGTATTGAACAAAAAAACTGATTTCTTTCAGTTGAAGTAAATTATTTTTTGTTTGTAAAATCTCCAAATTTTAATTCATTTCAATCCCCGTCGTGGCCCGCATCAAGGTTATTTAAAAACTTGCAACTTGCAACAATGTAATTGTAAATGGTGTTGTTCGTTAATTATGATCATTCAAGATTTCAAGATATTCAAAGTACTTACAAGAGGAAGAGATGTATCGATTTCATTAGCTTTTAATACAACTACCAATATATGTACTTATAATATAATGCAGCCAGTGCCCAGTGCCCAGTGCGAGATGAATAACATTGAGAGTTGAGTTGAGTTGAGAGAAAGGAATGAATGTTGTTGCATCAAGAAGAAGGGAGAAGCGTATGTTGCCGGTGAACCTGGAGAGTGAGAGTATATCAGGTAGCTGAGGTAGCATTTTCTCCGCGAGCGCATTAAAAACACGAAAGAATGTTGTCGGTTGTAGGTGGATACCTGTTCGATTCTTTTATATTTGGTAAGTACTTAGGTATAGACATATAGAGTACTCATTTCTTTCTTCTATCTATATTTTTATATACTTATGGCTGAATATATCCGTGTCTATACTTAGTATATATTTTTGATGTACGTATAGGTAAGTAAGAATTAAAAAAGTTTTACTAAATTAAATAAAATAATTCGAAAAATAAAGGAAAAAATGACAAATCTTCATTGTTGTATGTTTAATTTCAAGCTTTGTAAAGGATTTAAGAAATCAAGTGGAAATGGAAATGGATATGGAAATGATGTATTAAGCACTTACCCCTCTCCCACCGGTCACGGAGAATGACCTTGAAATGCAGATTTTAGGCAGCTTTAAAATTACATGGGAATTTGACTCAGAACCCGCTTTACTTCTCAACTCTGCGCAATTTTCAATTTCCGATCAGAATTAATTCTACGATCGACGATTTCTACGAAATGGTCGGTAAGTTGCACGGTGCGAATTTAATGCACCGATTTATTTAAGATCGTAATCAATCAGCTGACTTTACAAAACTGTGCCACAAAATTATCTAGCAAGTAGAATGGTAACAGCGTTTAGTTTAGATAAAGTAAAGTAGTGTGAGAAAAGATGATAGACGAAGATGGTAATATTAAAAACAGTGCTAGCAACCATTTAATTAAATATACGAAATTCCCTAGCTCTAAGTAAAGACCTTAAATCGGCTTTATGCTTTAAGGTACCTCTAATTAAAATTTTAACACGTCCCTTATGACAGTCAGGACATTAATTCCTTAAATTTCTATTTTGTATAGTTTTTGTGTTTATTTTATGGTCTTGTGAATTTAATAGCAATGATATGAGTCTGTTAGGTTTTGGGTGCTGGACGTGCTGCTAAAGTTTGTTGTTTGTTTGTTGTTAGTTGTAGTTGTTTTGTATGTACAATATTTTGTTCTTTGTAGTTGTACTGGATAAATCGAGTTTGGACGCCGGTTTGCTCTTTGCGTTTCTTTATATAAAGCCAGGCTAAACAGCCCAAGACAACGACCAAGAAGAAGAATAAGAAGAAGAAGAACTGCACGAGATATGTATGGGTGGATGAACCTGTTCGCTCGTTCCATCGTTTGTTCGTTGTCAGTACCATATGGTGCACGTTCGGCACTTTTTTTATCTTTTGCTGCTTTATTTTCCACTTGCTTTTAAGCATTTAGTTCTTAATGTCTTAGTCTTTTAATCGGTTAATATAAAGTATCACTTAAATCAACAACACTGATAATTAATAATAAAAGAAAAAAAGAAAACTATAAATAGCTTATAGAAAAGTGAAAATTTCTCTTTTCGTTCAAATGCAAATATTATTTATATTTAATATTGATGAGATGATATAATGTCCAATCGAAATTAAAAATCCATTTTGTGGTCAGTTAAGGTTAAGGCAAAAATTACTTTTGCCTACCATCCAAATTTACAAACTTGAATATTTATTCAGCGTCGAACATTAAAAGCACAGTAAAAAGTGTTAACCTTTGGCATTATTAATCTTCATTATCGCTTGCGTGTAACATGACGACGACATTTTGTGTGTTGTTGTTGTGATTCGTTAATGAACCGGAAAATAACTTTTCTCTTTTTGTTCATCACGCATCATATTGTTTGACTGTTGTAAGCTTTAAGTAAGGTAAGTAAGTAAAATGTTCACAATTAATATTAACAACAATTATCTGCAATGTACACACAAAGTAAATATTCTTTTCGACATAAAACTACAAAATTTAAACAACAAACAAAAGAAGTTAGTGAATACTCGTGTAATTAATCAACATGTCTTTGTTTAAAGTAACAGTAGAAAAATTTGCTAGTAATGATTTGTACTTTCAGCAATACATTGAAAAAATATAGAAAAATATATTCGAACAGAAAACGGTAATTTTATATTTTTTGGAGTGTTTGTTCGTATAGGTTAGGTATATACTTATTTTATGTAAATAACAAAAATGACCATTTATGCTTATCTATTTGAAAGATTTTGATGTTGAACGTAACGTTTAAAGAAACAAAGATAAAAGTTTTGCTGGTTTTGTTTTGTTACTTTCCAGTTTGCAGTGCACAGGTTTTCGTTTCGATCAGCGAAGTGCATGGTGCTGGTGCATGTCGGTGAGTATTTTGGTACCAAATATAGAAAAATCACCAATTACATTACACATGTTTCGTATAAGCATATTTATTTATGTTGAGAGTTAGATGCCCACACAGAGGCGGATTTAGACATGGTCTTTATGGGCTGCAAGCTCAGAACCCCGTTCAATTAAAGAGCCCAGACTTTGGTTAATTGGGAAGACCTCCAAACAGTGGTCATAAGAGCCGGTAGCGGTCCGCCCCTGTGAGCACAGGTTATATTTGCTACCTCTAAGTAAAAGTCGTACTTTGCTATACTGAATCATCAAAAAAATCAAATAGAAAGACAAATAATAAGAATTACCTAATAAAATTCGTACAAGAGTTGAACACTAACATTCGAAATGTTCTTGTTGGTCCCATTTTTGAACTATCAACAAAATAAGTTTTGAAGGTAAAATTGTTATAGGAAATTAAATCGAATCAAATCACTCAGTATAAGTTAGAAGCGGGAATAGTATTGAGTATTGAGTATTGAGGAAGTGCCTAAAGGTTATACTATGCGAATTGTGACCAAATGTTAGAGAAATTATTATTGCTGATTCCATCTCATCCTCATGGGAAACATTTTGCCGTTTAGTAAACGTTCAAAATGCTATGCTGAACCACTGAACCTACCGCATGAAGAACACTTGTCGAAGCTTGTAGCATCGACACTTGAAATAAGACTACACAAAGGAAATTTGTTCAAAAATTATTTGTACAAAATTAAAATACGATTTTTACTTACATATTAGTACTTACCTACCTATAAACAGGTGGATTGTTAAAGATACGATCTTGAAAAACAAAGAAAACTATCATAAGTCTTAATAAAATCGCAACAAGTTTGTTACGAGATTCATAGATATATTCATTGGATATCTATTGGTTTTATTTAGTACGATCAAGTTCGTGATGTTTATGATTGACTTTGAATGTTGATTTATATAAGAGTACCAGGCCTAGGCGAATAATAATAATAATTCAATCGCGCGTCCAAACGTTTAGACAGCATCGAGGATTGCAGTGACGGACTTACCAAAACAAAAGCAATTCAATCTTATTTAATTTCAAATTGCATTAATAATTGTATGCGTAAACGTATGGAATAGTCCTGCTCTGTTTGGTGTTCCTATAAGTCTTATTAAATCACTGGAAGATTCCTTCCTGATCATAAAAAGTTATACGAAACATTTAAGACCGTGAGAAGCACCATCGAGCATTAATTTTATTGAATATTTACTATTACTATACTAAAGTACCAAATAAGTACCTCAAACAAAAGTAAAAATAAAACATAAACAAGTACCCAGATCTACATGAATCAATTAAGGTGAAATAAAAAAATTATGGTCCACAGTCCATGAGTCTATTATCTATGGCTATGAGAATTCAAACATTTTGAAACTTGTACAGAAACACAATTGTTTTTTTTGGCAGGTGGATTTGGTTTTGTCAAAAGCCATAAGGGAAGAGGCTTATGCAAACAAGTTCTTCAACATTTTCAAGTGTAATAAAAAAAAGAATCTGCAAAAAATAAAACGGAAAACGAACAAGACAGCTATCTAAAGCTAATAGCATTTTCGAGGTATACTTTGGGTGTACACTTTCACAGTGCTGAGTGTTCGTACGCAGTGCATTTTTTTTTTAAATGACTATGCGGGACAATTATCATTTTCGTACTATTTTGAAATACTTGCGCTGTTCGAGTTTTAGAGCAAAACTAGAAAAGTCGGTTGCATGTACTGGATGCAGACTGAGTGCAGTAGTCCGAAAACGCTATAAGATAAGCTACGAAGAAATATAATGAAAAGGTACATGGCACATGTGAAGAGAGAGCTAGGCTACCTGCTACTAGTTTGGAACATTTAATAAATGTTCACAGTAGTCGATCTGATAGATGTGGAAGGATGTATTTAGTGTAAAAGGGATGCTGGGTCACATAAGGGCGTGACCGGATCCTGAGAACATCCGTGGAGCAACTTGGCTCAGGGTTGTTGCATTGAATAATGTGACTATGTATGGTGCTTTAAACCTTTTTTTTGTGACAACATCAAGTACTGAATAACCAGGCCATGTGAATACAAGAAAAGAACGTGAACTTGTTGCTACAACTAGAGTGTATGTTAGATTAGAGTCATTAATGTACAGCAAGTATTATATTGAAAATTGAAACTACAGAATTGATGGGAAAATTTTTTTTTCTACCACCACTACGGAAAATACACAAATGCGCACAAACAGCAGGCGCTGAAAACGAGTCTTTACTAGTACGTTCAAGGTGTTACATAATGAAGCTGGTAAAGTCATTAGACTTTTTTAAACTCACTTAGTTAGAATCCAACATTAAAGTGGGTATCATGTTGCAGTTTGTTTGCATCTCCTAATCGAGTGACGAAATGAAACAGGAAAAGTAAATCTCACAAGTTGAACTTGGCCTGGATGCATGCAACCAAATGAGCTCACTTGTTCTATCGGTTGTCCTCACTTAATTATTTCATAAGTATAATTTGTTTTCTATAAAATTATTGTATTATTAGGTCGTAGAAAAAGTATAGTACGTAATACGAGTGGAAAGATAAAATCACGCACTCGCGAATTTTGTAAATTTTCCGAGTTCGTGTACAATAAGAAACTTTCCACTCTTATTACGTAATATACTATAAATCAATTTTCAAACTTGTCGCACTCGAGTTGGTGCTTCTGTTAATTAATCCTTTTGATCTTAACTATTTGAAGTATTAGCCAAATTTAATTAGTAAATAAAGTGTGCAAGACGTAAAAAGTACCTAGCAATAGCACGACAATGTAAAGAGTAAAGAGAAATTTAAACAATTAAAAACAAAAGGTCAAAAAGCCTACAAAATAATTAACTTCGGAATATGATGGTAATCAATTTTTAATTTACTTGGAAATTGGAAATCGACATAGGACAGGCGTTTATTTACCATTACTATACCTAAATTTGAAAGTAAAATTTATTTTTATTTTACTTTTGTGTAACTTTCAATTTTTATTTTTTTCCCACATCACCACGTTTCCATTTTTTTCTTTCCAAAATCTCTGGGAATACTGTAACCTTATTCTTAATATATCTATAGGCAAAACAAGAAATTACTAAATCTGGATCCGAGCCAGGTGTTAAAAAACTTGTCTAAATGCATTGAAAATACAGACTGAGCAGGTACTAGTGAATTTATTTCTAGGTACCTACCTACATGGCGCATACTTCATGCGCAAATGTAGTAAGGGTTAGGGTTAAAACAACCTGCACTTCCTTCCCATACTGCCACTTATAGAAATTACATATAGGTATGTACTTACGTATAGGCAAAGGCATTGCTGAATGAGTAAAGTGGAAAAAGAATAAAAGGGTAACCTTTCAACTTTTCAAAATGTATAGAGGTTTTTATGAAAACAAGTTACACTTTGTATTGTGACAAACTTCAGGTCATTTCTTCCACATCTGAAAGTATGATGCTAATATATGAAAAGATAAAATATTTCCAACTCAGGCCCATCTTGGCGCCCAACTAAATGGCCTAGGTGCTGTGTCGTAAGCCAGGGGTGGCCAACTCGCGACCCGCCTTGAACATTTTTCCGGCCCGCGAGATTCATCACACTTTTACAAAATATATTTATTTTATAGTGGCCAAAGTAGTGAAAACCAATGAATTAAAAAATACATTATTTGTGCATCCATATATTGAAAAATTAACTTTCGAAATTATGAGAAAAAATTAACTTTGATTTTAAAATAATATTCTTGCGAATATATGACAGATACTGCCTGTTTTATTCATGAGTTTACAGTTATGAGTGTTGAAGCACACTGTATAACACTGCATATTTGATACTGGCTTTGTGAATATATTGCGTCTTATATACGATATTTGTTGTGCATGTACATTATACACACACATGTTTGTTGAGCGATGGATTCGCATTGAATAAAACATCAATAACGGTCGAGCGCTGGTAGCAAGACGTTGTCTCATTTTTGGTCCGTTAAATGGCGTGAGCGCCATGACAGCGAACTACGGCCCAGCATTGGGTTTCCATTTCAATTAAATATATACA
>JARJEB010020689.1:0-10400 GCA_030264535.1 Liometoxenus newtonarum | reverse complement strand
AATAGCCTGCATTATGGGCTCATTGAATAATATACTATTATTTAAACCAGAATAATTTAACTCAATTTACAATTTCTATAAGAATTTAAATGCAATTAACTTATGTTACAAAATTTATATGTAAAAATTTCTGTTATTTACGCAATGGTTATTTTAATAGAATTTCAAATTGTACAACTTTACAAGCATTTTAATAGTCAAATAAAAATAAGCCAAGTGTTTATTAATCCATCAAATCGCAAAAATGAAAAAAAAAAGAAAATAAAATCGGTACGTGATCGCAACGCCCAACTTTTCGACCATCATATTTTGATCGGAAAGTGAATTTTGTTGTCATTTATTATTTAATTTCCGTACAATTTCCACTTTCCGATCAATATTTAGCCAGTTATTTGCAAATTTATGTTTTGACCTCCAAGTTTTGTCTTTCTTTCCGGCCGATTTTGCTTACTTTTACTCCCGGGTCTTAGGATAACTTCCAAATTTGCCTGAAACTATGACTTTCCTTACCTCCGCTGTATTGATCGAAAAGTAGAAACCATTACTTTCATAAGTTACTAATAAAATATTACGTGCTTTTAAATGTTATTGATATTTGTTCTTTGAATGCGTACGTCCGTTTTACTAACTCGGATTTTACCGTCACGTAAGTTTTTCGTCTTTAAATTAAAAGTCGCACGTTTATTTCTGTAAATATATATAACGTGCGCCGGATTTAACTAGAATACGTGCATAAATTTTGACATTTACGGGCGTTTCCATCATCTCTAACATGTCTTTACGACTGTAAATCTTATCAATCGATCGTAAGAAATGCACTTTTCTTCATAAATCTTTGAATCATTATCTATAAAAAACGAATAAATTCATATTAAATATTTTTTCTACACGTATTTAGTTATATGGTCATTATTAGCATATTTTGAGTGATTAATGGTACCTATAACTCACTACCGTGAGTTATGGATTTACATAACTCACTACTTATGGATGGATTTTCATAAATCACTGCAATGAAATAACATTGATCGCGTATTAATGTTCAACAGGATTTAACGAATGATCTAAGATCTCGAAAGAACCCGAAGAATTCTGACCATAGCTCGATGTGTATCGCCCGCCATATTGTTTCACTTGTCAGTTAGTGCTCGTTCGTTGCTTCATCGAGAAATCACAATTTGTATTTTGTGTTAAAAGTAGTGCAAGGTGTAGAAATTGCGCCACTCGCCTTGCGGCTCGCGTGCTCAAACATCATCTTCGTGAGCAATGGCTGTCATAATCGCTCATATAATAATATACTATTGCATGTATAATTTTAAACAGTTAATTTGTTGACATTATAATATTACAAAATTTATTTATAACTCACATCATCGAAAAATCTTTTTCTTAATTGTGATTTGGATGATTGTTAATGCCTTAATAACATAACTTTACAGGAAGTTTTCCGTTTTCCGTGTATTAATTTGTTTTCCTTTGTTTATAATCACAACTAAATTTTGAAATAAATCATAAATCATATAAAACGTTACGTAAGTTTATCTTCCGCATAAATTTTAATTACAAATTTGATCGCAAAATCTAATTATTTGCATTACTTGTTTCTGGTTTGGATTTACATTTTTAATTGTTTTTGTAATAATTTATAACTAGGAATTAGGAATTTTAGGATTTTCCTCCTCATGCATAATATTTTATGGCTTTCAATTTGATCCATGTTAAACATTGTCCGATTTGTTTTGGAGTTGTTCTGGAGCTGCTCCTTGAATCAAATCGAAAGCCATTATTTTGTTTTGTTACTTATTTGCGCCATTAAATTGTTGTTTTTATTCTTGCTTCACTTAAATATTCGATAGATAAGGAAATTCGATTCATTGTGCGTATATTTATACTCACACAAACGGATAATTCGTTCTTTTCACTTTCTATATTCACTTTCTTTCGGTTTGACAGTGCGAACTTTTGTTTTGGAAGATCCTAAACTCACTTCAAGCAGATTCCCACCTGTTTCGTAACTTAAAATAATAAAATAATCAATAATTAGGTACAAATTTTAAAATAAATTCAAATTGTTGTATTGTATCATCTATTGTTTGAGCATGTATTTTATTTATTGTTTCAGGAAGGCGAAAGTGAAAATGTTGTTCGAGATAAACGCCATCAAGATGTGAAATTCGGCGTAAAGAACGCTCTCCTAGGTTTCGTTTTCAACGTAAGTTTTTTTTTTTTCGTCTTGACGTGAATATTTCTTTATATCTTCTTCTTGATCTTGTGATGATCACATCCGGTTCATCACTTTCACTATTTGAACTCTCTACGAATTGAATTCTAAAATTGAACTAAACTTAGCTGAGGAATTGTAATTTCTTGCTTTGCTCAATGCGTTTCAATTTTATTTCATTGTTAAAGTTACAGAAGGAAATTTGGTTCTTGCATTGCGTCTGCTTCTTTTTAACCATCCTAAAAGTCTAAAACTGTTTGTGAACTCTTTGTTTCCCCAACAGAAAATCAATTCATTCATTGATCAGAAAACCAGATGGATCGATCAGTTGGACAGAACGAACATCGCTAAGAACGCCCAGCATGGTATCGTAGCGCCGGGTGATCCCGTCAGCACTTTGTCGGGAGTCATCTCCGGCGCTATCGGACAAAAATTGCAAGCGGCTGGTCCACTTATCGGTGTCGCGGTGCAAACATTAACCAGCGGCTCCGGTGGTTTGTCGTCTGGTGGTGGCGGTTTCAACATTGGTTCCTTGCTCGGAGGGCTCAGCGGTGGCGGAGGTGGTGGTAGTGCTGGTGGTGGCGTTGCAGCTGAAGGACACGCTGAAGTCTCAGCATTCGCTGGTTAAATATAAAAACAAAATTCACAAACCAGAAGTAAATACATGAACCAACATATACTCGTATTGTAACAATATTGGATGTTGGATTACTACTACATAACTATACATCATCATCAAACAAAAGTAAAAGTAAAAAAGAAAAGTCATTAGTTTAAGGTTTAAGGTTTAAATGTTAAATTTCAATCGTCACATGATTTTTTAACGCATCGAATCGAATCGAATGAAAAAGTGGTATTTTATCCACTCTTGTACATAATTTATTAATTAATAATTTTATATTTCCTAATTTAAAATTTGTTTACCTTATGCTTTTTTTTATTCTTTATATTATTTTTGTAATACTAGGCGTGACATCTGGTGAGATGTTATAAAGTATATGTTTAGAAATATAAAGTCGAGTGGCGCCGCACATTGAGCGCCAATTTACTATTCAATGGGTTAGGCAGAGTAGGCTCGACGCACGGTCAACTATCTAACACAATTATATAATGTATATAATCTCTACAGATGTCACTCCTAGTATTACATTTTGTAATTGAAAATGCACGCCGAGGATTTGCTCAAATCAAGATTATATCATTTCATACTTTTTTTGAACTTTGCTCTCCTACCGTAAATACTATTTTCCATATTTCGTTTGTGTTTTTTCGAGTTATTTTACTCTTTAAACTTTAAATGTGTTATTGATGTTCATATTCTTAAACAATTAATCAATATCTACCCAAATAAGTGTATAAATAATATTTAAAATTGTTGGTTGATTGTGTAAATAAATTTCTTTCATTTTAAAATTGCTTATAACTCATGGCAATGCAAAAATGTAAAAAAAAAACAAATAAGTTACCAAGTAATAAATAAATTTTAGTTAATTAAACATGTACCTATAATTTTAGGCAATAAAAATACCAATATGTAAATAAATTAGAAAAGATTAAAATCTTGAATAAATAAAACGTCAAAACATGATTACGAAATATTGTTTGTGTGAAAAAAAAACTTGTTCATTTCTGGTGACCCTCTTTCGAAGTTAATTATTAATTATTTTTTCATTCCTTACGCAATCAAGAACCAAATTGTTTACCGTTTACCCCGTTTACAAATTACTAACATCAATAAATTGATTAATACACCAATTTTCATTGACAGGTGTGCATTGATTATAGGTACTTTGAAACTCTAATTAAAATACACTTTTCCTCGATATACAATTTTAATATTTCTACTCTTGTACCACTTTCTATTAGACATTTAAGATTGTTTGTGTAATAAATAACTAACTCAACTTTTGGTTTTTTTTTGTAGCCTTCATCAGCAAGCAAAGGAGTTGTAAGGGGACCTCTTACGTCAACAACTAAAAAACCGACAACAACTCAAGATATCGTCATTTTCGAAAAGGATAAACCTGTATCCTTGGAAGTTCCTGATCAATTGTTCGGTTCGTCATTTACATTGGTGACTAATTTATCTGAGACAGTTGGAGATTTCATGATCGTAAGTAATTTGCTATTAGAGAAAATTATTTGAATTAATAAATTTTGTTTTTTAGAATACTGCCTTGAGGACGCAGAGATTGTTAGAGTCAATGAGACCTTTTTTGCGTAAAATATTTGGAGCAAAAGGATTAGTCATCGAAGCTACAACGGATAAACCCATTTTTTCCGATGGATCTTCTAACAATGACGTATAATTAAACAATTTGCTAATCTATTTTCTACTTAGCAATTAATTAAGTTATTTAATATTGTAAATAAAAATGATTAAGTCAATCAAAAATGTCCGGGGAGTAATCAATAAGGGCTGGTTTATGGATGGCATAATACCTTATGGCTAAATGTAACGTAATGAAAATCGAACGTGGAAATCATATTGTCATAGTTATGTTAATATTTTATCAAACATAAACCAGCCCTTTGACGTTTAAATGTCAGTCCATCTACAGACAGCATTCTAATATGACGTCAGAAACGTCAAAATTTTGCTCGTGGAGGAAAAATATTGGGCTGGCGCTGCTGAGATGTAAAACTTATAATGTAATAAGAATAGGAAGATGAAGGACCAAAATCACAACTCATTTGCAGTTAAGTAGTTTTACGAAGCACGTGATTTTGTTCGCCTTTTCTTTATGGCAAAGAAAACTCATAAATAGGCCTTAATATTGTTAGAGATATGAATTTTTATTATTATTATCTTTTATGTTCTTAAGTGTCTAATCGATGTGTCATTCATTATATTTGCAAATAAATTAAATTATTTGTGTTCTATAACTAATAAGATTGTGATAAGGTAGATAAAACACTTATTGACGATCTAGATCTAGAATAAAAGCCATCGGAATTTATAAACCAACGCAGTAATTATCGAAATCCATCAAAATGTTCAACTGGAAATTCTCCATAGTTTTGTTCATTGGCTATTTTGCTTTGATCCATTCGCGATCCAACGGAAATGATTTTATACGTAAATATATTTTGCTTATTATTCTAAACTGCTAATTGCTTAATAGCAAGATGGCGCTTAAAATATGTAGATTTCTGTAATTGAAACATTACAGAAAACTGTATATTTAAAGCGTCCTCTTAATTCATTTCGATTTCTAGATCTAGCCCTAGGCAGCCTGGGTAACCACAATTGTAACAATGACACGAATAATAACAACACCAACAACAACGGCACCAATAATGGCACCAGCAACAATACATTCATGTCCAATCAACAATTCGGCTTTTTTGATGAAGTCAAATATGATTTCTTCCCGTTCCCAGCGAACGAATTCACATTCTACGTCAGAGGCTATGGAATATTGAATATTATCCTCGCCATGTACCCAACTCCAACTGTGGAACCAACTTATAACATCTTGCTTAGCCCTTACAACACTACTGTCATTAAGGATGGTTACATTGTTAATATTACTTCTGACAGAACTGGATTATCGGAATATGAATTTACTGAATTCAGGGTGAGACTGAATGAGAGTAGATTGATTCTTACAAATGGTACTTCCAGTTCCAGACTGGTTGACGAAGATGTTAAGTTGCCTTTGGATATGGAATATATTGGTTTCGCTGCCGAAACTGGTAGTTTACAAATTATGTTTGGAACTGATCAGCTTTTTTCAGAAAAACACCATAATAATCGTACCGAGTGGTGATTTTATACCATATGTAATGAAAAAATGCAATAAAGTAATAAATTAAAAGAAAGTTGACTCACTAATTTGTACAAATAACTAGTGTGACGGAACTGGCGGCGCTCATTGTAGGCAACCAGTTGGTCGTTTCTATTTTCTCAACATTCGGGCGGTATAGCTGACGGTCGTGTTGTCAGTGGTCGTCGCCGGAATTCGCCTTTAGTGTGATCGGTCTCTTGCTTGGTATCCGGACGTGGTCCGTCTCAAGGCAGGAAGGCCCGCGACTTTTGAAGCGCTTCGAAGTCTCGCCTGCGGTTGGTAGGTAAGAAAATAACCAGTGCGAGAGTTCGTTTCATAGCTGCACTCACTACGGCCTGGTATGTCGGCGTTAAGCTTTTGCGGCGTCCGGCATTGCTAATGGACATCACCAGGACACCCACCGTGCAGTCTGCCACCCTAACCCATCTACTTAGTTACACCAGCGTATAACAATAAAAAGTTGAAAGTTGTCTCAATTTAACTTTTCTACCCAATCCTGCACCGTTACCTTCTAAAAAGTTAAGATGGTGGAACCTTAGAAATTCTGGCCAGCAAAATCCAAACGGGGATTTGGATTCTACTGACCAACCGAAAGTAGTCTTGACTCAATAATTTACTGACATTTCGAGAAAGCGTTGTTTCACTTTCTTACAAGATTTGCCAAAAATATTTCTTCTTGGTTTAATGTTCAAAATTATTTTCACTAAATTTTGTTAATGGTCTGAAAGTTGTGAGGTACGAACACGTGCCGATTTGATTTCCAACGCTCGTAAATAAATTGTTGTAGTTACGATGTGAATAATATTAATAAAGTGACAACAGTGACATTTGGTATCGTTTACAATATGGGCAAAGATTATTATGCAATTCTTGGCTTGAGTAAAGAAGCCAGCGATGATGAAATTAAAAAAGCATACAGAAAATTAGCGCTGAAATTCCATCCAGACAAGAACAAAACGTCGGGCGCCGATGAATGCTTCAAAGAAATCGCCGAAGCATACGAAGTTCTCTCCGACAAAAAGAAAAGAGACATTTTCGACAAGTACGGAGAGGAAGGTCTGAAAAGCGGCATACCAGGTGAATCGGGCAACAACGGCCAATTCCATTACGAATTCCATGGCGATCCGCGCGCTACTTTTGCTCAATTCTTTGGCAATTCCAATCCATTTTCAAGTTTTTTCGAAAACTCATTTTTTGGAGGTGATGAATTCGGGGAAATGTTTCCATTCCCCGGCGGGCATTTGCGAAAACGTGATCGGTCTGTAGTACAGGACGAACCCATCGAATATAATATTTACGTCACTTTGGAAGATATATTACGAGGTTGTCAAAAGAAGATGAAGATTACGAAGAAAATCGTTGATCATAGAGGTGTTGCCACAATGGAGGAAAAGATGCATGAGATTTACGTTAAGCCTGGATGGAAGGCTGGAACAAAAATAACGTTTGCAAAGGAAGGAGACCAATATCCTAATCGTGTTCCTGCTGATATTGTTTTCGTTATTAGAGATAAACCACACGAATATTTCGCCAGAGATGGACAAAATCTTCTCTACACCGCAAAGATATCGTTGAAACAAGCGTTGTGTGGATTTCGAATTAATGTGCCGACGTTAAACCCGATCGATGGGCCAATTGTATTGGCTGAGAAAGATATTGTGAAACCACGTACCACTAGAAAATTTTCCGGTTTGGGTTTACCATTCATCAAAGAGCCGATCAAGCGGGGCGACTTAATAATTTCATTTGATATTATATTTCCGCAACATTTATCCTCTGAAATAATTGCCAAACTGCAAGAGATTCTTTGAATTATTTACTTAAATATATTATTAATTTATGGTTTAAATAAGTCCAAGTTGTTTTCTGTACAATTGTTAATAATAAATATGTGAGACTTCAAACACACAAAATTATCAATAATAAAGAGATCAATTTAACACCTTTTAGATTGTAACCTAGGTCACCTAGTCGAGCAGTCATTTGTACCTAAATCTCTTGAAGTTGGTTGGTCCAAACTTTCGCCTGGTGAGATTCGAATCCGTAGCCGTGTGGCTTGCCACTTTATGCACTCGACCACCGTAATTTGCGCATGAATAATTAACTTTTTATTTTGCTTTTAATAATTTTTTGATTATGCACAAATATAAAATCGAGTAGAATTGCCCAAACGGCAAAAACCCAGCAAGATATATGACGAACTGAGAAAACGAAGAAGAAAAACCATCGATTTGAAAATGAAGACATTGCTAGATTGACAAATGGCAAAAGTGATGAAGGGAGCAAAATGCGTGAATGTACCAATGAAATTCGGATGCTTGTCGAAGTCGCATTCGAAGGCTTTCCGCGGAACAGGCAAGGAATGTTCACGTACACAGTCTGGTCAGGCCGAAGGCTGAAAGCCCTTGATTGTGCCAAGTCTCAGTCAATATTATTGTAGGATGTCCTACAATAATGTGATCCACATGATAGGGACTTGCGGCTTAGTAAGCTCTACAATGTTGTAGAAGGTCAAAGCCCCTCCTGCCAAACCCTTGGATACGAACATTCCAGGGGCCTCAAGTCGCAACGCGTCAACCCCTTACTTCGCCTAGTGACACTTCGGCTTTCCTCTGTATCATTCATCCAGCTTCTGAAAGAAGAATATACCCCGAACCAAACAAACAACTATGACTGGTTTGCACGGTGAACTTGTACAATCAGCAAATTTTAGAGGTATTTAAGGGATGAAAGAGATCCCTGTCTTCTTGGGATTAGACTTGGAGTATGATATGTTGAAGTTCTCAATGCTATGCACCGAGTTCAACTATATCATATATTTGACATTNAACTGGTGCCATGACATTATTACAATGAGGAATCACGTTCCTTATTTATACGTCTCTTCGCTTTCTCAATTCGTTATATATCTTGTTGGTTTCTTGCCGTTTGGGCAATTATTTTCGATTTTCTTGTAATAATTAATATATAATTAAACAAAATAAGGAGGGCGGGTGGGCGCCTTTGGTCCTGTTTGCCAAAACAAGATCATTAACCCGGCCCAGGGGAGACCAGAGTTCGCTTCTCTGAATCCACCTGGGTAATTCTTGACAGGCGCGTTCTCGTCGCGGGGGTGAACATGATCGCAAGATCATGACTAAGTTCTGTCAAGGACCCTTGATTGCTGGGTATAAATGCAATTTGATTAGTTAAATTCTAAAGAACAAAAAGATTAGACGATTCATTGCCATCGTAAGGTATGAATTTTGGAATTTAATATTTTGACAAGCAAGAAGGTTCCTTCTTTACCGACCGATTTGTTATTATTTTTCTAACAAAACCAGAAAATAACACTGGGATGAAACACTCGTTCGTTTCTCTTGTCTTTCACATAGGCAACTGTACTACCATACCGGATGTACGTATTCTTGCATACATTTTTTTTTTCGGTAGGTGTGAGAATCCTGCATAGGATAACTACTGACTCGCGTCAGTAGACAATGTCAGACTCTTACTGACTAAACTCCCACCTAAGTACCTATCTTCGAGAAAAGATCCATGGATAGGAAGCCTGGAGGCGCCTCTGCCGTAGAAAGGGGAGGACCTAGAATGCAAAAAGCAAGCTACCGGTGCATACATTCCTTCTTCTGCTCGGTTTTTACTTCTACTCATCTGAGCGAATTCAGGGGGGGGGGATATGGGGTTAGATATGGGGTTTGGCAGATGTGGGCGATGGAATTGTTCGCTCTGTTCGATAAAAAGCAAAATAAATCATTGACAATATATATACCTATTTATTATATGTATTTACAGAAAGTTTATTTTACTTCATTTAAATCTAACAAGTACTACCGACTAGTACATTTATGTAATCAATAAATTCATAATTTATTTTAGTTTATAATTACGTAATTAATTATTATTTATCAGTAATCAATAATAATAATAATAATAATACAAGCACCACCCAGCATTTTGGGTTTTGATTGGCACAGTTTTTGATCCTTTTCTTTGCTTTTCGTTGCTTTTCTTTCTTAAGTTATTTCTTTTAATAGTGAACATATTTATGACATGGAGAATTAAATCAAAAAATAGTAGATACAAAAATAATTGTTTTACTTTTTTTTTTTTTTTAAATTTTAGTATGAATTTTATGAAAAAATAGAGAGGTAGATGTTTGCCTAATTTTTTTCGTTATTTCCTTATTTATCCTAACTTTAATTATAGTCCAGTTGACGTTGATGGTTAACATTGAATTGATATTTGTAATGAAATATGATCAGTGGCGGAGTAAGGCTAAAGCGGGCCCTAGGCAACATTGTAATTCCGGGCCTATTTTTCAGTCATGACACATACTTTGCGTTTGGTAGTTTGGTAAAAACCTAATTTTCGGGCTCCAAAAATTACGT
>JARJEB010020686.1:0-37012 GCA_030264535.1 Liometoxenus newtonarum | reverse complement strand
ATCACTTTATGCTCCTAGGAGTATAAATTATGATGAGTATCGGAGGCGCCATAAAGCTACACTTATACACCATGCAACAGTGAATGTAATGTGTCACTTATACGACGTTCGGAGATAAAGTAATATTTTATATCATGCACACCTACTTATACATGCGTTGCCAATATTCTTGACAAATATAGTTTAAAAAAATTCAAAAAACAAAAACTGTAGCATAATAAATTGTGAATTATAAATGTTATCTGTATGGCTGTAAATCTGTCTGTTTTTGTCTTGACCCTTGTTATTAATAGATATTATAGGGGTATCAGATTTACCTACCTTTTCTTAGGAAATTAATTAATTAAAGGCAGGCTATTGCAGGCTATTCATCGATGCAATCAATATATTAAATATATTCAAATTTCAGAATTTGTGGACAATTAACGGACTTTAAGTCATTTCTGCTCGTGTGGACCTATTTTCATTTAGAGTTGTACCGCAATAAAGTAATGGTACATAGTTCTGGAGACTGTCTTGGTATCCGGTACCGTATCTGCAGTTTGCACCAAACCTGGAAGTGGTTGCACCAAACTTTGGACGTGCACGAATACCTTATCTCTTTGACTTCCGCTCATAAAAACGTTCTGGAAGCGTCTGCCCATCATCAGTAGGCTCCCAAATAGGAAATACAGAAAAGGCACAATAGCTTCTAACATACCTACCTATACCTAATAGGTACTGAGTGTTAAAATCAAGAATTAAATACTTTGTGGAAAACGTCAGCGAAAAGACACAAAAGTTATATATTCTCATTCAAATTTAACGTAAATAGTAGTAGTACCTATATACTCTACTCACATCAAAATGGCGTTTATGCAACATATTCCAAAAAGGATTGTCAAATGTGTTCGCCCATTGTCAGCAACATGCGTGAACAAAACAGGTCAACAGATTCAGAAATCCGTATTCATCTCGCAGTCCAACGATGTCTACACCAATTTGGCGTTGGAGCAATGGCTCCACAACCATTTTGATTTCAAAAACCATCACGCCATGCTTTTCTACAAGAACGACCCGTGCATTGTCCTCGGTAGAAACGATAATCCTTGGACTGAGACGAACATCTCTTCGCAGCCGGAAGCCGAAGACAATAAGGCAATTGCCTTGGCGCGTCGTCCAACTGATTCTACAATTCAGTATCATGACCATGGTGCAATGAACTTGACTTTCTTCGGCGATCAGTTCGAGCAGAGCTACAATTTGGGTGTCATCGCCAGGGGCATCTTCAGGAAGTACGGACTGACTGTGGGGCAGAACGATGATGGCACTCTCAACTTTTACAGCATGAAGTTATCTGCGAGTGGTCTCAAAGTTGAAACTGGAACATCAGGGACAGGAACTCCTTATCAGAATTGCACACTTTTCGTTGATGTGAACAAAAAGCATGTGGAGAATGCGTTGATCAAAGGCAAAGTGAGTCTTAACATTTTTTCTTATTAGGTATATCAAAGTTTGCTCGGTAACGAAATCATAATTTAGATGAGTAATCAAATTACTTGGCAAAGTTTCGACCACCAAGTGGTCGAGAGGAGTCACAAAAGGTTATCGTTCAAATCATTCCACTTGTTGTGTTGATATACCATGTATACATATAACACGAACTTTAGTATCTGCGTAGGTACCGATATTATACTTAAATCTATTTTTATGTACTTATTTATTTGTTTAAACACATATCAAAACTGGTTGTCTGTGTTCAAGTACCAACTGTTATCGTAACTGCGAATAAGTCATATTATCAGCGTGATATCTACATATTATGCAAGATTCCATCTTGTTGAAACTTAAATTTATTATCAAATTATATTTAGTTATGTAAATTGTTTTTGGGTGGTTTATTGGTATACAAAGTCGGCTGCCGGTTATCATCATGATCATTTTGTAATAAAAGCGCTTACCTATAATATATATATATATACCTATATAAATGCTTATAAAATTAAGTTCGATTAGGTACGCTACAAATTGATAAGCAAAATTAGAAAACCATGTTTTAGGGTCATTGCTATTTAAAATTTAACATGATGTTTTTTCTCTCTCGCACATTTGGCAATCATGTCGTACGTAGGTAGCTAAGTACCTACCTATATATTTACGTGTTTTAAAATATGAACACGTGAACATGCCATGATATGCACGTGATTCTGCTACTCCAACTCGAATTTAATGTATTCAAACATAAGGCGACCTCCAAGTCACACTTTCACTTATATCCCGCATATTGAATTTGCAGACTGGTAACGCCATCCAGAACAACTATCTGAACATATGCGAAATCGAGCCGCACGTCACCACCGCCGGTCTCCTCTCCGCAATCGGTTGGGAATACATGCGAACGGCCCCCTTCGAGCTGAAGGACGCCGGCGAACAGCTCGTCCAGCGCCAGCGCGGCTTCCAGATGATCAACCCGACCGACGAATGGTTCCCCGGCCTGCAAGCCATCCGAAACAAGCTCGTCACCTGGCAGTGGTGCTATGGCACAACACCGAAATTTTCAATCTTCCGCACCTTCCAAGTGCCCCAAGCGTTCTTGAAGAACGCCTCCGATTCGAACGAGCTGCGCGTCAAGCTGGATGTCGAAAACGGCCGCATTGCAGATATCTCGCTGGTCGTACCATCCGGTTTGCTAACAAGCGGTTTCACGGGCGAAGCTAAGATTATCACTGGGCTTCGTGGGCACAAGTTCTCCGAGGAGGCACTGGGCTTGGTCGAGCAATTTTTGGGGCTCGAAAAGTATCATAATGAGCGCGAGAAGTTTGTTACTGAATGCGTTAAGAAGGCCATGGTCATTTAAAGTCCGTCCTTATTTATTAATTATTAGAAAGTGGAGGGTATAGATATTGTTATAAGTTTTCAACGATTAGGTTTGAACCTGCCTATAGTACCTACAACATGTTCAGAATCGTAGCTAGGATCATGAGCATAGGCGTGCGCAGGTGACTTAAAATTATTATATACGGCTTTTTGGGAACGTTCGGTTTTGTGCAGGGTGGTGCATCAACATTGAATGAAACTATATAATGGCAGAATGGCTCGTAATAAATATGAAACTTGAAAATTTGAAATTAATTAAATATTGAATAATTTGAAATATTCAATTTTTTTTTTTAATCTTGAAGCATTAGGGCGTGCCTGGGCACCACCGGCACGCCCCGTGCGCACACCTATGGTCATGAGCGCCGAGAGCAAAATTTTGTACAAAGAAAATAATAATAAGTAATAATAATTTTTCCGCCCCTCTGCGGTTAGCGACCTGGCAGCCACCCCGGTTTCCAGCCTCTGGCTACGACGCTGAACATGTTAACCAAGTCAGAGAAATTGATTACACTCAGAAAAATTTAGCTATTGTGCCTTTTTTTTAAATAATTATAATTTCGCCAACATTTTGTAACATTCCTGCAACTATGATACAAATTTAAGTACGTCTTGTGCCGTACTTAACATTCAATATATGCTTTTTAGGTAAGTCAAGTACCTTTTGACAACCGAATGAAATTTAAAACTTGAAGATTTGCCGACTTTTCCTTTCGAAAAATATTTAAAACCTCTTGCGGTAAATCCATGCAAATTTGAATAGATTCCATTTTTAGTAGTAGTTTATTCTGTGGTACCTACATAAGTAGTAGGTATAGGTATATACAATTTTAATTATGAAATATCAATTTGTAATATATCGTATAATAATAATTTATCATTGAGCCTTTATATTATGTATCTTATTTTAATCAAGATTTCGATTTAGCGATAGATAAATAACTAAACCTAGACACATTGATCTAAGATCTAAACTTGTTTCTTGTTTCATCTTCATTGCACATTTCTACGTCCATTTCCATTTATTATGGTAATGTTTATTGAGGGTAAAAACAAAAACGTACGTAGTTTATCATATAAATATTCACAGTCATTTCTCTTTGGCAATCATGGTAATTCAGCTTCGTTTCGCTGAAATTCGAGTTACAATCCCAAAAACAAAACCAACCAATGATTTACCATTTAAATTTGTTTAAAAGGGAATCAATCATTGCATTGTTACATCCGTGCCTTTCCGAGCCACATCCTTATCTGAACGATCTGTATCTCGAGTACGCAGGTTTATTTTGGTGTTGTCCATATGAAATATGGTTAACAACTGATTTCAAACTAACACAATTTAAAATAAACATGATCTGGAAGCCTAAGTTATATACATATAAGTATTGTATATTCACAGGACAAATTATTATTGCACGTCAATTATGGTTTTAATGCTGGAAATTAGAAATGTTTTTAAATGTACTAGGCAGTCCCATGTTCCTTTTTGTTCCTTTTTGATTTCTTTATCACAACAATTGCGCAATGACGGGTTGAATCAAACACATGTGTTCGGCGCCTCGTATCGGAAGGCCGTTCAACGAGAAATGCCGTATCATTTCCGGAATGCTGGCGAACGGCTTACTAAACTGTCCCAGAATGAATGATCGAGTATCGTTGTTGGCTTCGTCGCCACGCTGGATTCGCATGTGCATGAAGCCCCTTGCACTCCTGCGAATTAATAAAAGTGCGACATTTGCGACTAAACAGAATTAATTGAATACAATACTATACTCACTTTAACGACAATGAATAGTCTTGTTTCGTTGACTCACTGTTACGCACGAGGAAGCTGCCTTCGCGCAACAAGCGCAATACGCTTTCAGCTTCCACACGTGTAATTGCACCATGATACCAGCTGAAACCACCAAATTGTAACAAAGATGTAACAGGTAATTTGTGGACAACTCCAATTACAAGAAAGCGATTCAAGTTGGGGGGGTGGGGTGGGGGATGATTTTCTACATTTTCGAAAATGGATTGACTCACCCTTGTTTCTCTAACGGTAGATTGACATCAATGATATCGTGCGCAGGGCTTTTCGCCGGATTGAAGCCGATTCCCGTTAACGATAAGCCAAGGCCAGGTTTCGGTTGCTTTGACGAGCCGCTGGGATCGCTTAAATTCAGCGACAACTTAGGTCTGAAGTTAAGTGCTATACAACAAAATCAAGTAAGTACCTGATGATAGATAGCGGGGGAAGATAAGTGTACATTTTTAAGCGACATTTTTACCTTGACTCTCAGGATCAACAACACTCTGGCTAGAAGAAGCTTGCGACACGCTCAGTTCCTTCGTGTTTTGCTGAATGCGAAGTCTTCGTCGTAGTTTGGGCATATCAAAGGGCAAATCGCCGAAGTCAATGGAAGTCGCACTGCTGGACGTGCAGGCGGCTTCCTGGGCTGCGGCGGCAAGCCTTCTTCGTCGCAGTTTCGGCATGTCGAATGGTAAATCAGCGAAATCCTGACTTTGCGGACCTGCCAGTTCGGCGGCAGTCAATCCGAAGCGGCCTTCACGAGACTGTATTGAAATCCCGCTGTCAGATCCTTGGATTTCCAGCCCGAGATTGAGCAGATTCTTGTTCTGTGGAAGACGTCTGCGCGATTTGGTTGTGCTTTCCACCGCAGTGACGACTTCGTCGGGTGAGCATTTCTGCGAGTTGTTGTTCCGATTGTTGTCGGATATCTCGGAGACGGGTTCCTGCGACGACTTGTCCGAAATGGGACTGAGTATATGCAACTTGTTGTTTTGTGCGTGATGAAAACCACTCTGCGCGGCAAGATAAGTACTCACCGCGCCAGAGTCAGAATCGTGCGAGCTCAGCGAGGATGAGTTCCTGCTGTCCGTACTTGTCGTGCTGCGATTGCCTTCACTCGTGCTACTCTTGATACTCTCCATACTGCCGCCGCTGCTACTCGTCGTCGTCGTCATACTCTCAGTGCTCGAGTACTTGTGCCGCCTTCGACGACGTCCCTTGAACTCGAGAATCGTACCTTTGCCATCCTTCGAGCGTTTGAACAGTAGGAGATCCTTGCGCGGCCGATCTTTGATTTCCAGGACGCGATTGTCCTTGTCGGAACGCGGCGTGGGAGGTGGCGGTGGACGCAAAGACTTGATCGGACGCGTCTTGCTATGCGAGGGCAGGTTGGGCGCGCTTCGGATGCTATTCATCGTCAGTTCCTTGATGCAGTGAAACTTGGTGGGGAGCGGCGCTGTGGACGGAGGGGACGGCGTGTAGCCGCGTAGTGGACCCTCTTTCAGTTGCAGCTTGTCGAGTTTCTGCGATAAGCCGGATATCGATGTGTCGGCGGCGCTGCTCGTGCGTCGCGGCGATGGATCCTGATTGATCTGAGAGAGCACCGAATGGTTGGACACTAAGTCGATCTGGTCGAGATCGTCGTCCGACTTGCTGACGCGACAATCAAACGCGGTCTCGTACACATGCCGTTGCCGACTCATATCTGCGAGCGCATCTTCGCTGCTTATCACACATGGATGGGAATACCTGCCGAAAGTCGTGGAACTGTCCTGATGCAAGCTCTTTCTATATCTCTTGTGATAGCCGGTCTTTTGATGATGTTTGATGCGCTGTTTTTCCGTTTGGAATTGTGCAATCGCCGGTTCGATGCGAAACTGCGATGGCTGGCATGCGGATTTGGTCGTTGCAAATACGAGTGACTTTGATGTCGATTCAGCAACTGACGCTACTCGAGGCTTAAACAAGTCGGAATAGTAATAGGGCGAGGGGTGTCTTTTTATGTCGGTACGCACAGGTGACTGCACGTTTACTGAGATTGCTTCGGCGATGCTGTCCGGTGAGTTTAACTCGATCTGCGGAGCAGGGGCGCCAGCAAACTTAAGCTGATGACCGAAGAACTCTTCATCCGATGACGTACCCGAAGACGCATCTGGACGAAATAAAATTGATTATGCTTCAATGACATATGTAATGCTCACCACAAGCAGCTGCTTGTGACTGCGTAACAAATTACATTATCATATGTAGATGTATCTATCTATATGGTATGTAGATACATATTGAAGAGACGAAAAAACGTGTTTTTAGATTTTTTACGAGTAAATTCAATGTTCTCAGACTTTTTGCTCACTTTATTTTTAAAAGTCCAAAAACATCATTTTTGAACGAATTCAGCTCAAAATAGTCGAAAAAACATGTTTTTAGATTTTTTACGAATAAATTCAATGTTCTTCGACTTTTTGCTCAACTTTTTTTTAAGTCTAAAAACTATGCAATTGTTTTTGTTTTTTCAAACACTTGATCTAACCTGTAGTATATGGTTGGGAATATTCTCTGTCTGGACTGGTGAAACATTTTTGTTCCGCATCCTCTACGGTCGCTAATACCAGCTCCTCTTGACTCAGTTGCTGTTTCGAGTCTCTAGGCGTCGAGTAGGTCTCTAAAACTACAACCTACGAAACAAATGTAAATTATTGCTGCGTTCTTTTCGAAAAAAATGTGAGATTTTTTATCTGATACAAAGTGAGATTCTCACTTCACTTTAAAGTTCAAATAGAACAAGTTCTCTCGCTTCAAAATCTCACAAAAGCAAATCTAATATAATGTCGTCCTAACAGTTTATCTCGATGTTTATTTATATATTTAAAACTCATGATTCTCGTTCGATAAAAGTGTAAATGGTGCCAGAACAAATTTGAGAATGCTCGAAAAAAAGCAGTGGCAAGGGGAAGAAAAATTTATCAGATACTTTTTATCAGATACCTACATTTGAATAGAACGTGAGCGAAGTGAGATGATCTGATCGTATCAGATTTTTATCTGCGAAAAGAACGCAGCAATTGATTGCCGGACTGCCGCACTTTAAGAATAAAACTAAACAACCACGCTTTGCGTAGAGAGACAATAAGTAAGAACCAGGTCTGTTCGCAACGGGACTGAACCTGTGTGCCAAGTTTCGTTCCGATCCGTTGCTTGGTTCAGCTGGAATTTTATTCACAGCGGACAACAATCACACATCACACAGACACACAATCACACACACGGACATCAGGCCAAAAACCATATTTTCGGACTCAGGAAAGCGAGTTCGGTGGAGATCTGTTGAAATCCCGACATCGAGTATTCGGGGTGAATCCAATACTTTCCTATACCTACATACTTTCGGTAGTATCGGAAAGTAAAAATCGGTACGGGTCGCAACCATATGTCGCACCACATAACTTTCCGATCTCGTATTAAATTTCGTACAGAAATTATTTACAGTTTTCTGTAAAAATTAAATATGTAATCCAAGGACTACGGTACACGAATATTTTAAGAATTTCAACTGTTTTGGGCGTATTAAAGCATGCAGTTCAACAGTCCGCACTAAAAGTAATTTAATATTAAAATAAATTGAATAAAGTAAATTGAAAACAAAAATGTATTGTTTGTTTTTGGCTTAAATAAATATTTAGCCAGTTATATGCAAAGCAAATTTATATTTTGACAGCCAAAAATGTCCACGAATCTAGGAAAAATTGACTGTGTTTCGCGATACCTTCGGAATATGGTTGCAACGGTTGCAACGTAAAAACCTGACGCCTCTCTTACTTTGTCCTCATTAGGGCTGGAGATGTTCCAGTCGGAAGTGCTTGGAACGGCAATACTACTGGGTCTGCGTTTGTTCAGTTGGTCCAAAGGCAAGCTGTAGTCTTCGCAGAGAGCTATCTGGAAATGAAAGCAAAGAGGCGTTGTAGTTTCATATAAATTAGTGGCTGTCCGATTCGAACAGGAGAAAGTAAATTTATTTCCTTGTTTCTTGTCTTTGGTGGTAGACGTTATAAAACTTTATTTTCATTCCGACATGCTTCAGCCTGAAGAGATCAGGTGGTTTGACTTGAAATATCCCCTATCCATACACACAAAATCGCGAAAATAATGTAGGTAAACACTCACGAAATGAGACTAAATATTAAAAACAATATAGGTATCTCCTTCAGGAGAGGGACAGGCGCTTGGTAGTTCTGTGCGTGCGCGCGTGGTGTGTGTGTGTGTGTGTGTGTGTGTGTGTGTGTGTGTGTGTAGGCATTAGGATGGAAGAGGAAACATATTGGGTGCTGTTTCCTGATCGATATAGTTCTCATAGTCGTAGCAAGCCAATCCAATTTAGTCGATCGACCAAAGTTGGAATTGTATTTGACTCGCTTCCATCGCCAAATAGCACATTCACCAGGGCCGTACCCATAGGCATGAGGCGACGAGGCGGTCGACTCAGGCTCCACGTTTGAAGAGCACCAAAGTGTGAAGTATGACCATATTTCTGAAAGCAATTTTTTCTGAGACTATATGATTTTGTTCTGAAACCGATTTTATTCCGATGTCAGTGTAAGAAAAACATGGTCTCAGAAAAGAACAGTATGACATATGACACTGGATGATATTTGTTCGAACGACACACACTTTCTATGAGGGCTGAGCTTTAAAATTGGTTTCAAGCGTCATTATACATAGAGACGGCCCTGACATTCACACGACTTATGAGCCGAAATTAACAATGGAAAGAAATAAACGTATTGACCAAACTACATCTCTACACATCACGCAACTGCGTAAGAGAGCGAATTATAGAATTTAAGAGGTACAAGTATAGAAATGATGATTTGGCGGACCAATTAGAATCGAACATATAACGAGGGTGTGTGTTTGTTTGTGTGTGTGTGTGTGTGTGTGTGTGTGCTTTAGAGTCACGTGCAGATTAAATTAGTAGATGAAAACGAATAGCAAGCAACTGCTTGAGGACGACAAGAGCAAGCAATGAAATAACCAGAGGGGTGACTTCGACTGGACGACTGCAACCTGACTCCATAACCACTTAATCTCCACCAGTAATAAACGATTTATCTATGCCACCCCGCTCATACCTGCAATCGGAAAAGCAACAAAGAACACAACGCGATAATTTCTATTCTTTCAACTTAATCGATTGCAATCTATGTGATGCTGGTGGTGTGTAATGTCTGTCTGGTATTTACGTATTTAGTTGGTGTTAAAAGGTTCGCGCCGTTTAAGCAGACGCTTTTGTGCTCTGTGGATGTTCGAAATGATCTATGGTGTTCATTTCGCCCATTACCCCGTTTGTGTACCCTATTCTATAACCACCCGCTGCGATGTAATATAACAAGGACTACGAGACTAGGTGGCTGGGCTGGAGGACCCCTCTTCGCCCTCTTTATTCCATATTCATAATAAGTCCTTGCAGTCGTCCTTGCATTATGGGAATTGTGGAATTACGGAATACCAAAAAGATGTAAAGAACGCATAATACGAAAAGATAGCCAGACGAGCTTGATTGTGCGATGTCTTTACAATAAGAGTAATCCTTGAATGCATGAAGTAGTCGAGGAAATAACGAAAATCGTTTTGTTCAGATAACAAGAATGTCTGGACTTGAGTAAGAGGAGGAGACGCGAATTGTCTTTAATCATACTCGTAGTCAACTTTAGTGAATTTCAATGTACGCATCATTAGAGTTGCGTTCACAACCGGCAGCACGAGACGCGAACTAAAGGAAGTGAAGCTGAAGAGGCGGTGCTTTGCTGGTCTTGAGTTGCTTTTGTCACCTAGGTATTCGTTATTAAAAAGCAACTACTTCGGAATGAAAGAAAATTGTGATTGTACAGTCGATCTTTTCTTAATCAAATATTCTACATTTCCATCAGTCCATATCGCATCATAGGTAATACATTGCAATCGAATAACTATATAAATACCTACCAACTAGGTGTTACAAACGGAGATAACAATTTGGCAATACTTTAACCTTTAAGTATATATCAGTTGATACTCGCAGGCATTAATTAATATCGTTCCTTCAATCGACAAGCCGACATTTCATTCGATTAATCACATCGCCTGTAAATGTAAAATTCAAATACCCCCAAGGAACTACAAAGAGGGGTGAACAAGGCAACATGGGGGGTGAAGGAGCCAGCAAGAATCAGAAACCTGCAAATAAAACTCAACCTGGACTACTTACTGCCTGTAAGATTTATGACAGTCATTCGTGAACATCAAGCACGTGAAGCGTGGCGTCAAACAACTTTCTTGTATTAAAATAAGATAAATCTTCTCACATCCAATTGATGCAAGTACTTAACATTAACGATAAAAAAATTATTCTTATTTATATCCTCTAACGAGCAATATACTATAGCAACGTTTTCAAACAAAGTCGGCCATAGGCGAAATTGGGGGAGTGAAATGAAAGTTCAAAAGCAGAACGATGGAGGGCAATTTTTGATTAAGCAACATGAACTTAGAAGAAAGAAAAGGACATACCTTTATATGCGTAGAGCTTTCAACACCTTTTCAGATTTGGAGAGGCAAAGAAGCAGTTAGATTCGAACTAAATAGAAATTGTCTACCGAGACCAGGAGAGCCGTGAAACCGGTTTTAATGCAACTTAAGCAATGAGATACGAAATTAAATGAAATTACAATCTCGTAGCTATACTTAGTATACAGTTCGAGGGTGCGTGTGTTATGTATTTGGTATACAGGGTGCAACATTAAAATACCTATTATCTTCAAGCTTTCAAAGGAATATTTTTTGACTCAAGACACAATAAGGACGGACGTTTATGCACACTCAGGCGAGGGAGTAAATTACGAGCAGTAACGTGATCACGCAGATCACGCTGTGACTGGACTCTGGAATGGACCCTGATGTGAAGCGATGCACAGCCACCAGGGGATCTTTCCCATAAAGAAATATGTGTACCGACCGGTGTACGTTTACAGTTTGCATTTAGGCATTTGAGGGATGATGCAGTGGGGTTGTACCAAGTGTGTAACATCGGTTGCCCATACGTGATCCGTTTATAAATACCAATAACAATATTGGGTTGAAAGTGACATTACGAGTGTCAAGCTACTAGTTGTTGCCGATTTTGGAAAACCATAATGACGACATTCATTTTCCAACCGAAACTGCTTGTCGAAATCGCGCTGTCGGAATTCGCAAATTTTGTCATAGCAACTACTTCTGACCCGATTCGTATGATAGGTAGGGTAGGTACAGACTGAATGCAATTAATCATTAATCCCGTACATAACGAGCGAGGAACATAGGAAACAAGAGCATTACAAATCGCCTTTGTAATACCTAAGTAATAACGAAAACGTGCGTCAGTGTACAGTATCAGTATCAGATCAGATGACTTGAAGTTTATGCAGTGGCTGTTTAAAACATAGGTAATGCACATCAAAACATGTCAGATTTCATAACATAATCTACGTTTATAAATCGTTTATTTGAGGCGCGAAGGCGATACAGGCACCTACATTTATCAACCTTGAAAGGAAAAAGTTAGGCAAAAGCATTGTTTGTGCTTCAACAAATGTTGCATTTATTTCATCTCTTGAGACTTCTATAGCAAACCACTGGAGACGAGGAAAACCATTTGCCTTCTTTGTGTCGTGTATTATTATGGTAATCGCTAGATTTTTCTCTGCTTGCCTTTTTCACTTTAAATTAATGTTAAATATATCGATGTAGGTACCGAATAATACAAAACTTTTATGAATACAGTACAAGTATAAACAGTATAATTCAAGTAGAAAATGTTTCGAGTAGCAAAGCAAACATACAAGTAGTACTTATATAAGGTATAGTATAGTAGTAGGTAAGTAGTTGCTTCTAATAATGCACATTTTTTCCTAAACCTAATCAAAGCAAAAATGACTGCAAACAAGATTAAAACGTCTTGCCTGTTAGGTACAGGTATAGAAAGTACGTAAGAGAAGAGATTTTATACTTTGCGTGAATTTGCGATTTTGCTGCAATAAAAGAACGTACCTAATCACTTTGCGCGCATTGTTTTTGTAAAAAGAAAAGGTAAAAAGCCCTCATCGTGTTAAACGAGAAAGAGTGTAGCGAAACTGAAGAGTCGAGTCGTACCTACCTACCTACCTACCTACATCGCCACCCTCGCGCGTATTTCAGTTATCTACATTTGCATTTTGAAAAATACACTATGATTCATCCCAACACTGGTTTTCAGGGTCATCATGCCGCCGTGATACGATGCTTAAAAGTAAAATACCAAGAAGAAGCGAGCAGTGGATGGAAAATTTTACTTACTTGAGTATGGTAAGTCCATATTATGTTTTATTTGGAAAACATTTATTAAAGCCAATGAAAAACACACAATGTTTAGTAGGTAGATGTGTACGCCGCTTACAGTTTTGTTCTGTTCTGGGAAAAACGCGTGTAGAATTTATCCGCCGCCGTCGCCGCCGCTCGGGAAATACTGTAGATAGAATGAGTCATCCTGCTATTTATAGTACAGAATTATAAGCTGTGACATCAGAGTTTTCCCTGTCGAGTCGGCGCTCTGCACGGCGCTCTGTTCGCTTTGGCTTGCTGGAAATCGCTACGTGGAAATCGATGGCGATGCGATGCGCTGCGCAAAAGCGCTCAGCTTGCTCTTGCATATTGTTAAATATGCACTCTGAGGACCAGGACCACGTCGTTTTCTTTTGCTTATCAAAGGAGAATAATACGTAGCTTCGATGGCAACATAAATATGGCAACGGCTTAGTTGACAAAACTCGATCTTATATTGATTATCTATACTTATATGTATACCCACCTACAGCTAAAAAAGGAAAATATAAATGAAAAATTAGAAATAATTATATAGATACCTACATATTATATAAACGTTTCGCATGGCCTAACTTCGAGGCATTGACTCACCTTTTAGATTTATGTATTCTCAATTAAATTTTCTATCAACAACGATTACAAACGTTGGTCAAGAAATATGTTGGCCATACGTATTACATATAAATAAAATAACTTAATTATCAGTCATTATTGAGTAACTGACCCTAACAAGAGGGGAACACAGGGCATCGTGTTTCAACTAGGTACATTTCAACTACATTGAAATTTCAAATTTTGCAATTCTAGAATGAAATTAGTTCTGAAATATTACATAACTTTTTAATATTGTTGGATACTGCACTGGGTTCTGCTATAACTATATAATTATTTGTATTATTTGTGACAATGTAATATTTCTACATATACCGTGCGATTATTTTATCGTGGAACATAGCATGTACTATGTGCCTATGTACCACGGTAAAATAAACGAGTCAATCTCCGGCATCCCCACTCTATGCCCGTCTGTCGGTGTGCTTCAGCAATACAAGTCCACACTGCCATGAGACTGACTCGTTTATTTTACCGTGGAACATAGGCACGTAGTAGATGCTATGTTCCACGATAAAATAATCGCACGGTATGTTAAGCGTTCGAAAGAATGAAAATAACTAGGTACATACCTATTATTCTATAGACAATAGTATACCGTAGAAGAGATAGGATACCGACGAGAACCATCCTGTTGGTAGCTACCTAATTCTGATGGTCATTAGCACGAACGCAACTCATTAACGCAAAAAAACTTTTGCAATGAACAAAAAAATACTTTGAAAGACATTATAGGCTTCGTAAACGCATTGAACAACCAAATTACGAAAAACAAAAAACAAGAAACATCATGATTTACATGCTGGGAATTAGCCAGGTGATCGCTTCGTATTCCATTTTAACGCTGGTATCTAGTAATACCTACTCACAAAACGAAAATATAACAGAACACACACAGAGAGAGAGAGAGAGAGAGAAACAAAGTATCAAAACGATGTTTGTTGCGGTTAGTTCTTGAATTACTAGCAATTGTAAGATAATTGTGGCAAAGGATGTATGTATGAATGAGTATGTTCATATTAGTTGAAGTTTTATGCGAATATGAATATCGACGAACTGCCCTGTTGCTGTTCATGGAGCAATGGAAAATTCGAGCCGTATGATGATGTGATGATTTTCCAGTCTAGAAATCATTCGATTATCTTCCCCTAAACTAGAGAATTACTTGTATCTAATTCAATTATAGTGAGTGAGCGCATTTATTCGCGCCAAATCCTCCTACGCAGATATGATTTTGGTATTCACATGGATGGATCGGGGCCGGGGGTATTGACATCGGGACACAAACAATTTCCTCAACAAAGCAATAATACGCAGTTAGGTTGCTGGTATCGTTCGACAGGTATTTTATTGTGCTTTATGCGTGGATGTAGCCCAACCCCCTGAAGATGCCTGCAGATTTGTAATTGTATCGCGACTAAAAATTTACGAATGACCCACTTATAAGTAATTCATCATCCTAAAACGTCTTCTTTACAATTTTACGAATGTTTTATTTGTTCATTAAGGAAATACTATTTCGATGTGTAAGAGCGAAGGTGATGTGGTTGCATTGGCTCGGCAGACGAAAGTTAGTTGTTTGCTTGTTTTGGCTTTGTTTTGTTGTTGGTTGACTGACCTTCTTTCCTAGGGTCGATACATCCTCAGTACCTCCTCCACCACGCACAAATCGTTCGAACTTGAAGCTATTCGACCGATACAATTCGTTGTCGCACTTCTTGCTGCAGAAGCGTTTCGTTAACGCTCTCGACTTGCATGCCCTGCAATCCCTCACCGAGTCCCAATCGATATTGAATAGTCCGCGTGTCGTCTTCTTCGTCGTAGTTGTCGAAGATGATACATCCGTCCCGCCACCACCGCCGCCAGTACGTCGACGTGATTTGCTTCTTCGGCGAAGACGTCTTTGATTCTTATTACTCGTTGCATCATCAACATTGTCTGCATTCAGTGAGGTGGATGGAGTCTTCGTCTCGGTCAATGTCTTTCGCGATAAACCGACACGTTTCAGCACTCGGTCCATGACAACGCAGCGGAGGCAGATGGCAACCCCCGACGTGCCCGTGGCGGGCGTGTGGCTGCACCTTCACTGCCTCTTTTCTCCCTTTCCGAACGAGAGCGAGAGCCGAGAAACGCATTCAGATTTGATAGTGCGCCACGCGCAAGATCGTCCGCACGCAAGGGTTGACTACCCCAGCTAGGCAGACTTACACAGTCTCCTACAACCAGCAATGGTGGCATTTTCACTTTGTTTGTTTTTTAACAGAAACGTTAAAATTAAGCGAAAAATAATGTATAGTTCGGGCACAAACTTAAATAACCTGCATAACTCGATTAAAAGAATTTTAGATTTCGCAGCTTAAGCCGTCCCTGATTTAAACACCAACTGATCAGCGACTAATTCTCCTATACTACGAGCGACACATTCGATAAGATGAAACAAAATTGATTTAGGACCGACCAAAAAAAAAAACTCCCGCAGCGAATAGTATTTTATATTCCATATCCGAACTGATATTTAATTTATAATTTGTCTCGCTTTGTCCTTTCATTACCTTACTGTTTGTTTTCATTTCTTGTGTCAATAAACTATATAAATATTTACATATAAGATAGATACCGACAAAAATGCAAGTAACAAGTTCACTCGGTCTAACCGACTGTAAGTCGCATGTACGCTTCAGTTTTAACTTAATTTTGCTAAATTTAATAATTATCCAAACCATACGATTTCATTTGATTTTTTTTTACAAAAAAAATGGAATTAGGAAATAATCAGTTCCAATATTCAGACGTCTGGCATGTCAGTTGATCGATGTAATCAAATAATGACACACACATTTCGAGTGTGGCTCTCAGTGGTTTTCAATTAATTCAAACTACACATCTAGCAATACAAATGTCAAATACTGTTTCAAATGTTCGCGCACAATATTGTTAGTGCGATGATTTTGCGCTCATTCTGCGTCGTTCCTCTATCGATAATGATATCACAGGCACAGAAATGACAACGACATGCAACAAAAATAATGAAAAATCTTCTTACAATCAAACCCATGTATGTCGTGCATTTTTGACGACAAGGTTGTATTCATACCAAACGCGGATAAAAGTGATTTGTGTTTAGATCTATCTGATCGATTCGATAAAAACGAATACCGCGTTGGTCTTCCAGTAAATAAAATTATAACAAGTATGTACATTTTCTATCGAAATTCGATTCTGACCATGATATCTTTAGCATTTTCTTTCATTCGCTTTTGTTCAAAGAAGACAACACTACGTTCAGTTCGCTCCTTCTTTTTTTTTCTCCCCAAAGTAATTTAACTAATTGTTTGACTAATATACAAGAAAATATAAGTAGAAACAATGTCTATCAGCCAGTCAACTGGCTGCTGCACACATAGGGGGCACGACGTAAACACTCTGTTATCAGTTTTCGTTTTAATCTCAAATCTTGGTTGGTTTCGGTTTGGTCGACCAGCCAGAGCAGAGAGCCAGCCAAGCCCGTCTGTGTTTCCTTTCATTCCCATCTATGTGAACATACATTAAATATAGGTACCCTATACATGTATGCTACATTCGGAATACAAAAATTAATTCATTTAATTAAACTATTTTAAGAGAAAATGGTTACTGTTTCTGATTACAATACTACGTACAGTATGCACACAGTTAACACGAACTCGTTTCATTTCATTTTCACTGGTTGCGTCACTCGTTTTCACTGTCGTTTGTCACCAGGCCGCTGGCTGCGTGGCCCCCTTTCGTTTTGTGTACGTGTAGAACGGCTGGCGGCAGTAGGAACATTTATGAAACAAGAGGGCTCGCAGTCTAGTAATGGGGATATCCCCAAATTCGAGGCCAATCCTAGCTGCGCTTCGGCACGATGTCCGCCATCCCGCCGAGCATGTACTTCAACTGCGGCATGTAATCAATGACGTTGCGTACTTGGACCAGTGGGCAGATATCCGAGAGGCTTTGGCATTTTCCACATTCGACCAACACCTGCATTTGCCCGCTAGAACAATAAAAACAAACACAATAATTGCAGTAGTAACGAGGAAAATGAAAGCTTACGCGTTTCCTTTGTATAGTTCGATCCCCAACACTTGCATAACTTGTTGGCACGAATGGACAGGCACGTTGTTGAAAAAGAAATTGACTAAGTCTTGAATCGTAACTAACAGTTCGGTGTACACGAACGGCTTCATGTTGATCGACGATACCACTTTGCCCTCGATGATCGCTTTCGATATTTTGTAGCCCGACAGCGAGCTGACTGGCGCGTCAGGCAGTTGAGTGATTGTTTGTTTCCTATGTGAATGTGCTTTGGTGATACGACCGTTTGTTCGGTCATCCTGAGTCGATGATGGAGGCTGTGGTCGCGTCGGTTGTTGATGCGCTGGCTGCTGATTGATTATTTGATGATTATTGGCACTGAAAAAGCACGAACAATCATTCATTTCATTCAATTCATAATCGGCTGCAACAAGAGCGCAAAACAAACAATCCCACCTGAGATCAGCGCGATCTGAAGACGGAGCCGGCTGATAGAGGTTCTGCCCGGTCGTATTCTCGAACCGCATGCCTCCGTTCATCTGCCGCACGGGTATCAGCGGCGGCGGTGGATACTTCCTTATCTGCGCTGCTTGCTGCTGCTGCTGCTGTTGTTGTTGTTGGTGCTGCTGGCGGCCGTAGTTCTCGTTCATGAGGAGATAATTCGAGGGGATAGTCGTCTGAGTATTTTGCGTGTAAGCCGCGGCAGGCCTATAAGTAAAAGTTTTTCGATGAGGACGAGATGAGGGTGGCGGTGCAGGTGCAGGAAGAATCGTACTACAGGATGATGGTGATGATGACCTAAATAGAGTTTTACTAGGCGTTATTAACATGCGCATGCAAGATAATCAAGTACGTTTAGAGCTCAATGTAAAAGAAAAGAAAACCACTGAGTTGATTCAAAAATTAATTTTAGTAAATAAGTACGTCAAAGAAGACAAAAACAATCCAAGTGGATGATGTAAAATGAAACTCATGGCATTTATGCCATTTTGTCATTCAAATGAAATGAACCTGAACATGAAAGTCAGACTCACCAATCTTCTTTTGCATATCCGGGGTAACTAAATATCCAAAAAAGACAAATATTAGTCAAAAATGATAAAAGTTTCGTAGATACGTTCATACAGAAAGAACATCGCTTGCTTAGCTGAACGCAACGAATAGAAAATCTATCTAAAGCTATACGTGGCCAATACACAACATGCTTCCAAAGTGATTTTTTTTTGTTGTTGTTCTTGTTTTGCATTGAAATAAGCATTCACTACGTAGTATTGATAAAATTGATATTTACCCAGCTGCTGATCGTACCAGTGGCGGTGGCACTGTAGCCCCCATGATATAAGTCCTAGGTTGCCGCGACACCGACGACGAACCGTACGTGTTCCGACTCACGGCTTGCGTAGCCACTGTCGTAGGCGTTGAATATGCATGCTGCGTCCCCATGGGGTTCGCATAATTATTGTACAATTGTGGCAGTTGTTGTTGGTGTTGCTGCATTGGCTGTACAGGTGGCGTTGGCGTAGGCGTCTTTGGCTGGACCGCCACAAGGGGGACGACTGTCTTCGCCGTCGTCGACATCTGCACGCTGCTAATCGGAGGTCCGACAGGCTGGCGCGTCCATTGTCCCACCGCCGTCTGACTCGTATTCTTATTCGTGATCAGATACTGGGTGTCGAGCATCTTCTGCGGCCAGTAGTCTTCGAATGTCGTCCCCGGAGGAAAGTAGTTTCTGATGTCGTTCAAGCTGATCACCGAGCACGAATCGTGGGCGAACAATTCGTTGCGAATGCCTTGCACCTTACAGCAGAACTTCAAATAGGACAGGTCCCAGCCTTCGAGCTTATTGGCGCGCAATTTCAAGTTGTCTGTTTCGCCTTCGAAGTAGAACAGCGGCACAAACTTGACGCCCTGGTAGATCGTGTACGGCACCACCGACTCCTTATTGATGCGAATGAAGCCGCAACGATCCAACGGATTCGAACTACCTTTCAAGAGCTTCGAGTAACACGCGTCTAAGAAGTTGTAAAATTCGATGGCGTCACTGAGTCTAACAATCAAGTCCTCTCCGGAGAAGCGATCGCGCCCGAAATGCGAATCACAATGCACAAAGTTGATGTCGTTGAGAAGGCGCGCTTCCGCTTCGGTAATGTAATAACTGCGAATGCATGTGCAATTGTAAATGTCCTGATGCAGAAACGAAAGATATTTGTCCAGTAGTTTCATTTCAACCATGCGTACTGCACAGTACTTGTCGTCGACGCCGCGAAATATGTATGGAATGTGTACTTTGCCTAGAGTCGTCCAACCAAATTGGCCTTTCTGCGATCGTTCATCAAGCACAGCCTTTTCAGCCGTGGCCAGCTGCTGCTGCTGGGAAGGAACTTCCTTACCTTTACCGTTGCTCTTGATGAAACCCAGGATCGTGCTAATGTTTCCTCGAGAATTGCCTGGTGTCGTCGACTGTTTGGTTGCTTTGTGGGACTCGACAATTTTCGCCGCCATTTCTGCGATTTCCGCATCGTCGTGCCGCTCTTGCTTTACTGCACTCATTTTTACAGTGGATTTATCTGAAACCACACAAAATGAGGTAAAAGAAAACTTACAAAAAAAAAGGCGAACTTTACCTATCTAAATGCAGGGCTACATAATCAAAAAATCTAGCTGATTGCTAAATCATTATATTCCTGGTAAATGAGCGTAAAACGATCGAAATTGTGAAAGCATCGCCGAAGCCGATTCTTCGGCACTTCCAAAGGTATCTAACAACTGAACGCGACCGTGTATTCCGGCAGTCGAAACTGAATGCAGTTTATCTTCGGATCTGCAACGAGTCCTAACCGAACGCAGCCAACTTCACCACAAGCTCCTTCGTGTCGTCGGCGAAGCCTAGTCTGTATGATGTCTATGGGCGAATTTAGGTTATATTTTTTCACTTCTATGGTTAGCGGCCATCGCTAAAATGAAATGAAGACTTTTGAAACTTACTTTTCTTTTATCTTAATTTTTACTTTTTTATGTTCTTACCTTCTTACACTTCCATGACGACTTGAACCAGTTACTCTCTAACGCCAGATGTAGCACGATATGGAGGGCACAAATTCGTAATTTTTTATTTCTTCTTCTTTTCTAGACGTACGCTCATTTCCTAGCTAAGCGAGATCGTACCACTGTCGATTTGGAACAACCGTGCAAGTACGAGTCCAAGACTAATTGTATCAGCAATTCGCAAAGGCAAAGATGTTGAGGAGTTCTTGAAAAGCAAAGAAGGTTTGCTTTAGGCTTCAGTTTGGCTGTATTTATGTGAACACAACACAACGCACCGATCGTCCGCGAGCGTGAGGGATACATACACAAACGCAAGGCATACAGTTAGGCCCGAAAACAGAACAGTACCACATTCAATGGAATGGATTCAATTCGACTGTACTGTGGCTTTCAGCATTGCTTCTTGCCGTTAAGTTTGTTGTACGCACTGTTGCCAAATGCCGCACAACTTTAACTGCTTACATGTTAACGCTACTCACACTTGTGACACTTTGCATCTTTGCATGCACATACACAGTCGCAAATACAGTTCGTAGTATACAATATGGCCGCCTCAAAAACTTCAACCGTTCCACCAATCCGCGTTATGCCTTCGTGTTTCTCATATGTTTCCTGTATGTGTCTGTCTGTAGTTAGTTGTTCATTGTTCGACCGCGACTGGTATCGGCTAACTGCCTTAATACACAATATACACACTCAAGTACAGAAGAGGATTCCCGCGCTTTTAAATCCAAAACTTTTGCGATGACTACTTGCTCTGGAGCATGCGTTTCTAAACACCCCCTTCGACCCCTTAACATAATCATGGGTCAAACGTAATCGAACATAATATAAAAAATTATGCACGCGCAAAACACCTACAATCGTGTACATATGTACGTGAGTTATATTTTTACCAGGAGATTGGTATTTTGCGTTGACCTAAATTCGCATAAAAATCTCTCTCTGACAAGCATTTGAACGCTACCCCATCCATGTATTTTTATTTTGACACTTTGTTGTTATTTAGTTCTTGTTGTCAAGTTAGCAGCTAATTAATTGTCAATCAGTCAAGTTAATACAGTGACGTCACATCTTATAATTAATTTCATAACATGCATTGAAACTCGAAATACAGGACTGTACTTATGATAAAAGCTTATTAACCGTTCTAAGAGGTATAAATAAATTGCTCATTCTTTTCCTTTTCAGTTACTGGTTTATTATTGGGAAAAAAATTAAAATTTCGATGCGCGGGCGCGACACACCCACAATCTTAATATGCCATGCGCAATTGATTACGTCGAGCAATACTGGCTACCCCTCTAGGCAGATAATGGTTATGGCAACGTGGTACGGAACGTACACAGCACTGACAGGAAACGAAAATGATAAACGTTCGCGTTCGCAGTTCGTCATTGCTGTGAACGTGAAGCTGCAATGAAATGGTGGATGGTTTGTTTTGTTGGTTAGTTCGGCTGTTCGGCATGTACGCTGGGCCACAGAAAACTGTATATGAGTCATGTTCGATGTTCGTCGCCGAAATCCTTGCGCAACCGTCAAGTTTAAGCCAGCGCATGCGTCTCATTACAAACACATGCATAAAAACGGTGAGTGATTTATCAGAATTCACACCATTCACTCTCTCTACACAATGATGCAATTCACTGCAGTCATGTCAATGCACAAGTTTGAAGTTAGACCAGTTACGCCAATGGAGTTGCATTTCATTTGTTGTATCATCTGTAATGGGCGTTCATTGAATATGTTTTTTTGAATTTTGCGAATTTGTTCTTCAAATTATGTTATGTAGTAGCTTACAAGTATGCACGTACATACTTTCGGTTGCCTATACATTTCTTTGGTATACTGGTTGTTCATTTCCATGGACGCAATAGGAAAAGCCCTTAAAAACTCCCATTAGGTTATGGTAACACTCTGTACATAAAGTTGAGTTTAGCCTGTACAACATCTGTTTTTGTAGGATACTGCGTAACCATTCAAGGTCGGTCTAGTCGGTCGTATTTTTGTTGCTTGTATGTACAAGGTTGTCTTCGTTAAGTGACGTGTCAAGATCTTCCTATTGTCTTATTACGTCACTCGCTACGTCTACCTTGCAGCATAATCTTGCGTGACCCACCTTGGCCTGTTATCTGCTTCGTGGACTGTGTGAAGTTCTGGTGTTGCTGTTAATGCTGTTGCATGCATTCATGGTACACTCTGTATACTGTACATATACACTACCAACTTGCTTTTTTGGTTGGTTGGTTGGTTAGTTGGTGACTTTCTTTGGTGGGTTTGCTTCGAACCTTCGAAGCAGCCAGAATTATTGTGTTGTGGGTGCTCTGGGGGGGCACTGTGGTGTGCGCCGTTTTTCACCTTTTGTAGCTCTAGGTATGCGAACTGTGCTTATGAGTATCCATCGCAGCTGAAGGCAATAAATTGTACCTTAACGAGGTGGAATCACACGAAATAGGCTTGGAATTGGCACAGGCAGGGAGGCGCAGAGGCAGAGCTAGTATGGACTCGGAGGAAGAGACGTACGACGACGTCGATTCGGGGAACGAATCCAGCGGCGACGATGTCGACGTCGATTTCGCAATGGAAGTCGAAGTGTCTGGCCATCGAGAGAAGCAGAACGACTCGGACGATTATCCGTACGAGGTGCTATCCACCGAGGAGATCGTGCAGCATATGGTTGATTGTATAAAAGATGTAAATACTGTTGTTGAGGTTAGTTCCATTTTGCTTCGTAACTCTGTTTGTAATGAACGATGTTATTCTGCAAACGAACAATGAAGATAAATAGTGGGCGCAAATGTTGATGGCTGCATGAAAATGCATAAACAATGGAGTGGTAAATGTTTTAGATTCCGGCAACTACGACTAGAATATTACTGAATCATTTTCGTTGGGACAAGGAGAAGCTGATGGAGAGATTTTTCGACGGGGACCAAGAGCAACTCTTCAAAGATGCTAAAGTTGTCAATCCTTTCAAAAATATATGTTCACAAGTTATTGTAAGTACACTGTGCGACAACTTAAAGCGAAGTCTTCTGCTATGAATTGCTTGCTTGTGTGTTTACAGCCTAATAGAAAATTGTCAGCGGGCACTGAAGAGTGTGAAATCTGCTTCATCATCTTTCCATGTCCGGTGAGTGCTTTTCTTCTTCCTTTCTCGCAATTTGTGAAATCTTTTGAAATCTTGCTTTTACTTTTAGCATATGACGGGCCTGGAGTGCGGTCACAGGTTCTGCACGCACTGCTGGTGCGAATACCTAACAACAAAGATAATGGAAGAGGGTGTCGGCCAGACAATTGCATGCGCCGCCCATGGTTGCGACATTCTCGTCGACGACGCCACCGTCATGCGACTAGTTAAGGACTCCAAAGTTAGGCTTAAGTATCAACATTTGATAACGAATAGTTTCGTTGAGGTAAGGCCAGCCACATAGAAAATGCCTTTGCGTTCGTCGTTTGCGTAATGCTTTTTGTTGTTGTTGTTGTAGTGTAATCGATTACTAAGGTGGTGCCCATCGCCCGACTGCAGCAATGCGATCAAAGTGCAATACGTAGAGCCGCACAAAGTGACATGCAAATGCAATCACACCTTCTGCTTCGCCTGCGGCGAAAACTGGCACGATCCGGTCAAGTGCTACCTGCTGAAGTTGTGGATCAAGAAGTGCGACGATGACTCCGAGACGAGCAATTGGATCGCGGCGAACACTAAAGAATGCCCGCGCTGCAACGTGACCATCGAAAAAGATGGTGGATGCAACCACATGGTGTGCAAGAATCAGAACTGCAAGGCGGACTTCTGTTGGGTGTGCCTAGGCCCGTGGGAGCCGCACGGCAGCAGCTGGTACAATTGTAATCGGTACGATGAGGATGAGGCGAAGGCGGCACGCGACGCCCAGGAGAAGTCGCGCTCGGCGCTGCAACGCTACCTATTCTATTGCAACCGGTACATGAACCACATGGCGTCGCTGAAGTTCGAGAATAAGCTGTACGCGTCCGTCAAGGAGAAGATGGAGGAGATGCAGCAGCACAATATGAGTTGGATCGAAGTGCAGTTCCTACGGCGCGCCGTCGACATTCTCTGCCAGTGTAGACAGACACTGATGTACACGTACGTCTTCGCCTACTATCTGCAGAAGAACAATCAGTCTGTGATCTTTGAGGATAACCAAAAGGACCTTGAGAGTGCCACCGAAACTTTGTCCGAGTACTTGGAGAGGGATATTACGTCTGAAAATTTGGCTGATATTAAACAGAAAGTCCAAGACAAATATAGGTAACACCACCGCGGCTAACACGTTGGAGGGACTTGTCGAGTGTTAACAACTTGATTTGTATTATTAATTTGATTGTTTCTTTTTATTAGATATTGTGACGGTCGTCGCAAGGTTTTACTCGAGCACGTCCACGAAGGCTACGAAAAGGATTGGTGGGTGTATAATGTGAATGAGAAGATCTAGTCGTTATGCAAACTGGGCCGTAGTTACCTCATCGAAAGGAAATTGATTGGAACATGCAGAACTGTACTTATGACTTGTTCTTCGATAGTCAACAAACACAGCGCCCATTGTTGGCGATGAGAAAATCAATCAATAACCGGTTTATTGATTGTCATTTTTTAGTAATTCTAGTGTAATTATTGTACATATATGTATACATATAAGATTTCACATAACGCATATGAAGGAAACAAAGAAAAAGGTGGCCTGGCCATCAGTGTAAAATATGTGATAACAAACAAACACACAACATCTGTATGTTCGGTCGGCTTTTTGTTTAATCGTTTCACACAGGGTGTAATTGATGATAACCACATAGATTGTTAGTATTGTTTTGTTTGTGCGATTTAATGTTGTCACGGTCAAATCAAGTGTGAGTTAAACTCAGTCCAACTACTTATCTCAAGCAAACAAAACAAAGGCCAAGAACGATGTTGTATGAATTCGGTTATTCGATGATGTTAAAGTGAAATTGAGAAGTAACGTTTAATTAAGTCTAGTTGTATAATTATAGATTAAGGCGACTTGAAATGTGAATTGAATAATTAACGAAGATCAAATCGATTAATTGTGAAATGGTTGCAGTTTCTAAGAAACGAGAGAAATTGTGTACGTAGAGAGCATCTATTTTAATATGAAAATAATAATTGTAGAAAGTGACTACTGATACAGTTCTGTTCTGTATATATGTTAAAGATGATTGATTGGTTTGGTAGATAAAAAGCGAAAATTAGCTGATTGCTAGTTAATCAATTCTTTCTTCACGGAGATAAGAAGTAAAAACAAATGGTGATGATACTATTATTAAATTCTATTATGTACATTTACATTTTAAACATGGATAAAAAATTTCAACATTGTTATAATACCAAAACAAAAGAATAATGAGGATTGTACCAATGGACCGTACACATATTAAATGAAAATGAAGCTTCTTTCTATGCCCGTGTTTGCATAACTTTAGTTGCATTATTATTGTGGATTTGTGAATAATATACCTGGCTCCTAACTTTCAGATACTCCAACAATTTCCAAATGCCCAGTTACGTAAGTAATCTAGAGATGAATAAACTTGCTGAAGCAAAAGGTCAGCCAGCGGGGTAAAGCTGAAATTGACGAAAAAATCAAACGCAAGTCGATCGGTTCATCTTTATACTTAAAAAATGTATTCTTTAATAATGTAAAAACTGATACATTGTTACACTTCATCGTGGCAACAATCGCAAAAATCAGTTGAATATTTACAAGATTTCTAATGAATTAGTTAATTACGTTACGCATTGAAATCTTCATTCTCTTACCGCGCGCATCTTACCTAACACAAAGTTCTAATAAAATATTGATGAATGTTTCATAGTTTCTTAATATACAAATACATACAAACACGTTTTCGTTTCCTTACAGAGTTGTTTGTTAAGTTGGGAGACATATTCTATGTATGTATATGCACAATTCATATTTATGTACAAAAAATAGTCAAAATACGCTTATCTAATGAATAATTGAGAGTAGAAAAAAACTCAAATCACTGGACGTGAAATGAAAATTCCACAAATAATGAATGCAGTTCTGACGATACACAATATTGGGTTCAAGGAGATGCAGACACTTACATTCGATTGGCAATGGACTGACTGACTGACTGACTGGACTCATCGAAAATATAAAAATCCCTTATTCGTATAAATTAAATTAAACAATAAATAAATCACTAAAAAAATGAGTTGTCAGGCCATGTAAAATGCATAAATCTACCTAATTAAAGCTGCATCATTGCCAATTAAATGCCATTTACATTGTCATGTCTCTGTTCCTTCTAAAACTAAGCTACATGTGGGGGGGGGGGGTGCCCTTTCAAACATCATGTGACGGTTATGTCCATTAGCAATAGCGAGGCACTCAATGAGGAGACGTGCAGTCAAGTTACTCGGCTCGGCGTATTCTATTGCGAGGCAAATATCTACATATGGCTTTATTAAGGTATTCGTTGCTAGTTGCCCCCGACCTGTGAACAATAACCGAATAACTTATACGTCCCTTTAATTAGCCGTCGACGGATAGATAGGAGAATTAAGTAACGTGTGTATGTGTGTCCAGTCCAGTCCAGTCCAGTCACCTGATCTTGCGCTAATATCACAGAAGAGCACGGCACATTCGAAATGATCTAGCGCCCGCACTATAAGTAGTAGTAATGTGGATGACGTCATGGATGGGGAGGATCAGGCGACTGGTGTGGTCAGCATTGGGACGTATCCTCGCCGCCTAGAGTGTAACCGACATTCTCCAAGCGGCGCGACAACTGCTGACGGCTGCACGCTGCATCGCAATCCAATGCCTCGTATATCTACAAAATGAGACGATAACTAACAAGTTCAATCCGTTATTAAAGTGGCTGCGACGTATACCTGATCCCTGTACTTCGTGACGTAAATGTATAGCTCCTTCAGAGCGGCTACCGTATCGAACTCGTCAGCGTGCTGCGTTGATAGTAGCTGCATTGCGGAGCACATCTCCTGATCAGTGATTGTATGCTGGACTGCAATCGTATGGTAGAACTGCGCTACCATTTCTCGATACCTTGGAATATCCTAAAACAACAACAACAACAAGGCAATATTTCCCCCTATTTTTTTTTATTTCAATCTATCAATATGCTTGTTGTTACCTTTGCAAATAAAAGCTTATTAGACGGTGAATCCTTGCCAAGTCGATGCTCTGTCGTCGAACACGAGTCCATAAACGTTTGCGCAATCACCGACAGGCATGAATCCAACGTGGCAGTCTTGTTAATGTCAAAGATGAAGTCGGGGTTTTTGATGAAGTTCAGCCAGAAGCGGAGTGGAAGACTGTTGGATTTCCATGCGTGTACAACTTCAATGTCTTGAATGCCATGTCGCATTGCGGCCTCGTCGAGTAAGTCAAACAACCACTTGACCGCAGGGGGCAATGCCTCGTTGGCCGTCAGAATAGTGTAGAAGAAGTCGTCGACAAACTTCTGTATCGTCCCCTTGGTCGACAGCAATCGCGTCAAGAATATCTCGGGGATGGCTTTATGCGTTCGCTCGGATGCGCATGCTTTGGCCGACGAGTACTGATTATCATCGATGGGTTTGACCAGGTGATAGATGCGCGGGTTCATTCCAATCTCCACGTCCCCGTTGCTGGGAATGATGGGCAACTGAGCATTGTTGTAGTAGATGCCAGAGACGCAGTTATGGCATGGTTGCTTGCAATTGTTGAACGAGTCGTTTTGGCGGGAGATCAATGACATCACGGCGCTTTCCTTGACTCCGTAGTGCGCCAGCGTGTTCAGCTTCTTCCATCCGTTGAGCGTCTTAGTGGTGACGTCCTCGTCTTGCAGCGTCAGATGCCCCCCGCGCCCGTGTCTCCACTCCAAGTCGACTTCGTAGATGGACGGACGCAGCGAAAATGGAGTGTTTTTGTAGAGCGCGTCGAGTATCTTCGACTTGACCTGGCTGATCGTGTCGCAATCCAACACTTTGCACTGTATCTTCTCGTCGAGATCATCTTGCACAATATGCAGCGTCACAACGCAGTGTTCGATTTGTTCGCGGAGCAAACGCTCCTCGGACAGTGAGTAGCGCGCATCGTGCGTGATGGCGTCCACTAGGCCTTTCTCAATTTGATGCTTGATGGCTTTAAATAATAGAAAGAGGGAGGAGCCGGCGTATTCCTTCAAGTACGAGTACATGCAAAGCGCCATCCAGTTGGTCAGCATTTTCTCGACGACGCTCTCAGTCCGCCTGAGCATCAGCTGCGGATGCTTGGCGTTCACAGACTTCTCCATTAAGCGCCACAGCAGGCACTTGAGGATATCGGTGGCGTACTCCATCTTGTCCATCAGAACCACCATCAGGAGCGAGGCGACGTTTACCTTGTCGCGGATGTTGAACGATTTTTGCATTTCGAGTGTTTCAATGAAACGGAGTAGGAAGTGTTTATTGTTGATTAGCTGCTCAAAGTGCAGCATTGCCGTGTCGTAATTGGTTCGAGGGCCATTCATACGCACCTGTATTGTATGGCAATAACATAATTACACAATATTATAAGCGAAAATAGGTATGCAAGCAAGCAAGCAAGCAAGCAAGCAAGCAAGCAAGCAAGCATGCAAGCAAGCCTTCCTTACCTTGGGTGAACTCAAAATGGGATGTGCACTAACTCCTGGAAAGAACACCTTCATAATGTAACTCGTGTGATCCAGCGTCGGAATGCCAGAATTCTCCAAATCAGCAGTCAAATCAGTCATGTCCGTTTGCAACTCAGCGAAAGCCTGCTTGCATTCAAAGCGCACATTACTCTCCAACGTGTCCATCTGTATCTGAATCCGTTTGTACTCGCGTTCAGCCTGCGTCGACTTCCTCCTGTACACTACAAGAATAGCGACAAAAAAAATGACAAACAGTACGACACCAGCCATTATCATCACAACGGCTTCAGGCGGTAGAGCGAAAGGTTTCATCACATCGTAGCGCAAGTAGCCGATGGGAAAGCGCAGGCTGCGGCCCACACGCACCACAACCGCAGGCAGATGTGCTTCCGTCCGCAGGCCATGCTCGTCCGTATCCGGCGGCTGGTGTTCCGGCGGTGAACACACCAGTTGCGTCATCGCAAGGCTGGTAACGTTGCACGCCCGTGTGCCGATCGTAACAACAACGTCAGTTTCATCACTCGCCATGTTTAGATTCTCGCCCTCGATGACGAGCGTGTCGCCCTTGTACAGCTTCTCTTGATTCTTGAAGCTAAAGAACTTTGGGTCTTCCACGTAGAGCAGCTGACTGCGCAGATTGGCAAAGTGTTTCTCCAGGTTGCGAACGGAGAGCACCGCATCCATGACGAATGCCGTTCTTAGCACGAGTTGCGTTTCCGCGCTCAATGCAGAAGAAGCACGTTTCGTGCGTTTGCTCGTTGCGTAAAACAATCTGTTGACTGCCGGACTGGGACACTCCATTAAATTGGGGCTGAGTACTTTGCACACAGTCTTGTTGATGGGCATCGGGTCATTGTACGAGTACACTTCCATCTCGGGCTTTTGTATGCACTCCAGATTGGAGCCGTGCACGAATACCATTCGCCCGCCAGACGCGAAACTCGTCAACGGTTTGATTTCCATGATGGTCGGATCTTGCGTGTAGTTGAACGGGTTGCCTTCAAGTGTTCTATTAGCGCCGTCGATACTCAGCGTTATCTTGGCAACGTTTGTCGGACGCGCTGCTTTCGACGTGATGCACGTGAGTCTGGAACTGGAAGCTTGTGTCAAGTTGACTTCGCAGATGTAGTCGTCCAGATACGCCGTGATTTCCGACCCGATGTTGAGGTATTGCCCCGTTATAGCGAGTTGAGTCCCACCCGATTGTGGACCGCTGGTGGGAAAGAGACTCACGAGCCGAATGTCTTTGTAGCTGAACTCGACCGAAGACTCTGTGAATCCGGCCTCGTTGCCTACAATTATCGGCGCGGTAGTTTCCGCTTGGGACAGTCCGGTGATGCATTGAATGCGCACCGAGACCGCGTAGTTGACGAGCTCGCACGGAACATTTCCGATGCGTATCTTCCCGCTGACGTCTTCGCGTTTCAAGCCCAAGTTGCTGCCTTCTATCGTAACCAGCGTCCCGCCTTCAATCGGCCCGCTCAATGGCTTAATCATGTCGATGCGTGGCTTGGGGCATTCGACATGTGGCGTTTCCATGCACGATTCGCTGTACGTGCATTGTGTGCCGCACCAGGTGCACTGGTACTTGGAATTGCGCGTCACGCAGAGCGAGCAGTCAGCGTGTTCGCGATGCGAACCGAGGATGTCGCATTTGTACAGAATCACGTTCATCGAATCAATGTGATGGTTGCGATTCCACACTACTTTCACGCTTGCTTCGTACTCGCCGGTGTTCGCTTCGTAGGAATAGATGCGTTTGTCGCACACGATAAAGCGGTTCGAGTCGACGCGCGCTGGTACCAACATCTTCGCGCCTTCAATGTTTGTTATGCACTGGAAGCCGGTGTGGCCAGCTTGCGGGTGCGGCAGGTTCTCCACCTCGAAGACCATCTCCTTCGGGACGTTGTTCGGCAGGAGGAACATGTCCTTTCGTTTAAAACGCGGACAAAAGGAGGTGCCGTGATTCGCAAGTTGGACGTGATTCTAGAATAATAAACAAACACACATTCATTCATTAATGGCACATACAGGTAGGTGACCTTGAATCTCATCAACATACATTCTCTCCACTGATAACAGTACGCTGGCAAGTGGACGTATTATGCGTGCATTTATTCTCGTAGACGCACCAGTTGCACGCCCACTGGGACTGCACACAATCCAAGCACTTAGCGTGCTTGGAGCAATCGTAATAGGCAAAGTTGCGACTCACAAAATCCTTGTTAGTCTCAGACGATCGAACGCTCAGCGGGACGAGGACATGGTCCTGTTTGGGGGGTATGGCCGGTCGACTGTTCACGTTTGGCGTCGAGCACGACAGCCCGTAATCGGCGACGACGGCGTCGATGGGCTCCGCCGTGCCGAAGACGCACTTGTATTTCGCGCCGTACGGCAGCTCGGGTAAGGTACGAATAGTCAGTCGGACGGTTGTCATTTGGTTCGATGGTATGCGATCGGGGAGCACTTGTTCGAAATCGATGCATTGCTGGCCAGTGCCGAGCGACAGCCAGCGAGGGGAGCTGTGCGATGCTTTCTGGCAAGCCGAGCGCACCGTGCAGCGCTTCTCCAACGAACACCAGCCGCAGTACGGATCCTTTGATTCCAGACAAGAGGAACAGTTGTTGTAGCTGCTGCAGTGTTCCACATTGATTTTTGAGATCTACAAAGAGAATCAGAAATTGCTTGTCGCCCTCTATTTGATAACACCCGCGATGGGTACGTACCTTCGATGTAGATAGGACATATAAATAGTCTCCATTCGGGGATAGCGTCGTATCGGGCAGAATAGTATTGCCAGGATCCACCTGCACCTCCTCGTACTCGGCCGGCGTGGGCGCTGACAACAGTACTTTTTTTATGTGCCCGTCGGCCGTGCCAAGGAAGGCGAGCACATGCCGGCCTGTGGAAGCAGTCGCAACTGCCGACAAGGGCGTATTGTTAAACACTAACGCCGCGTTGCTGACAATCGGTGTGACGCCGGATATCTTCAGACCGGCTTCGCAAAAATTCGGCACGTTGCCCGCGTTCCCAGCGCTGGGACACTTGCCATCCTGAATGGGCCCCGACACGTACCCCATGTTACGATACTTTACGCTGCCGTTGAAGCACATGTGAATGTTTTCGTTAAACTTGGCCTCGATCTCGCGCAGAGGATACAAGCAGAGTGCAGACTTGGCTTGTGCTTCATTTGAGATGCCCTAAGAAAAGCAAGCAACACGACGATTAACAAGGCACTTATTACTTAATTAACTAAGTAAACAATCGGTGTCAAGAAAACGTGTTATACTTAATAATGCACCCTGTAAGCAGCAAATTTTATAGATAGATTTAACAATCAAATCCGACAAAGCTAAGCTAACTAGATTCATAAGGGAACAAACCTTTGAAGGGCGAAACGCAGCGACGAGTACCAAAGCACCTGCTTGCACACCCAACGATGCCGCCAATTCACTCCCGGCGGTGGCAAGCTTCGCGTCTTGCACGAGATTGTATTTCTGATCGCCATCGACGCATTGAAGCGTAACCTCTGTGTAGCTGTCGTAATTGGCGTCGTTGATACACGTTCGGGCCAAACGCGACACGTATCCCAACTCTTCCTGCCCCGGAAGGTGTGATTGCTTCTGCACAATAACGAAATAAGCATAGTCGGTCGCATTGAAGCCGTAGACGTACTGCACCAGGAAGTGATCTCGATACTTGACGTCGATATTAACTAGCGATTGTTTGCTGAACGAGTACTCGGCGAACTCCAGAGTGTCCAAATCGCGACTGGCAATCGCCGGGACATCGTGGCGATATTCGCCGTTGTTGGTGAACGTGGTGCCGACGTACATGATATTCGAGCGTGCCCACGGGTTATACCGCCTCGGACCGATGTAAGCGTAAGTCGACGCTACGGGATCGTTCGCCGCGATGCTCGTCGGAATGAACTCCTCCTTGCCGGCGATGTTGTCGATCTTGTACTTGTGGCATGCGCCCTGCGACAACGATCCGCACGCGATAATCGTACGCGCTTCGGGCTCGATGAGGAGGATCTTGTTGTAGTTGTCCATGAGGGTGGTGGGTATGTCCGCATCGTGACAGCCCGTTGCGTGGCACGAGGGGCTGTCATTCTTTGGGCCGGTGATCACCTGATGCTCGACGGTTAGGTTCGGCGATAGCTGAATGAGGCGGTTTGTTGATGCGGCGAACACGCGACCGCTCGACTTGTCGACGACGAGATGCGAGAAGACGGTTCCGGGCGCTGAGGGGTACTGTGCGACGAGAATGCCAGCGTGTGCTGTGGAGGAGAGCGCGAGGAACAGAGTGATCCAACGCCGGAGGCCGTTGGAGCCGCCGCCGCCGCTCGGCCTTACCACCATGAAGAATCCACGTGCATGCCACCGGCGCGCACAATCAATCTCATCACTAAAAACCAAATGAATTATGGAAACATTCATATATCGATAAGAAGATTATCAGGAATGTTGCCAATGTTAGTCAGGATGTTTTAGTACAAGCGGAAATGCATATTGAACAAACGCAAATCGTTAAAAGGTAATAGCAATAGGTAATGTTTACACAAATGATAAAAACTCGCCCAAGATACAACATAGTCGAACGCAGCACTAGACAAATGGAAATAAAATAATTGATTAATATTTGCTTCGAAACATTCAGTAAATAAGTGATTAATTCACACTTTCTATGAAATGTTGACATTGTAATTGTATGTACCGCACTTGAGCACGTACTGATTCTGATATAATACGGTTGTTAAACTGATGAAAAATGGGGGCCTACCCGAAACGCAAGACAAGTCTGAACAAGTACCTACGAGTTGGCTTTTCTCCGCCAAAACACAGTAACATAAATTTACCGATGCAATCTTATTATTGAATATTATTCATGACATGACTGGAATAAAAGCTGTTTGCACTTTGTTACGTCGTTTGATGTCGTTATGTATTGAATTTGAAAGTGTAAGGAAATTGTGTTATCAAATAATGAACTATTTGTTTCTGAGTAATATTGAGCACAAGAAACGATAAAAACGATGCTTCTATAGAAAAACAGAAGCGTAACTATAAATACGCGTATTCATATTACTCGAGCACCACTTGCATTACGTCGCGGCTTTGATTCATTTATTTTTAATTAAGCATCACAAGCCTGGCTTGCAGATGCATTTGCATCAGCGTCCGAAAGATTTCAAGCATGAATTTCCGGTTTAATATTGTTATTTGTTCAAAAACATAGAACACACCAACGTGTCCGCCGAAACGAAACAAAGGGAATCCAATAGTAGCTTAATTAATATTGTACCTGTAGTAATGCAGGTACAATATTAATTTTAATTTGTAATAAAAGTAATTGTTAATTTTCGCTAGCATTTATATCGGTGGGGGGAGGGGTGAAATTTATTGCTTACGTCTTTGGTTTGAGACCACTTGCTGGTTATCCGTAGGTAAGAGCTAACGAGCTGTATGTAGCTAACTTCAGACCATGGAACATTTTCAAATAATTCAAATACATGTGATATCGAGAGAAGAATATTTATGGTTGTAGTAACTGATAATAAATGAGCAAATCAATAAGAATATAATTGCGTTGTTTACCTGAACCTGTTGCAAATGGATGGGATTAACTCTTCCTTCTTGGACGTTTGTTTGTGGCATAACTCACTACGAACATTGTTCATTTATTTAAAGTTATCCCATAGTGTACTTCACAATGTCCGTATCTTACGTATCTTTCGTGAATTAATTTTTGAGTTATGTTGCGAGTAAAGTAAAGCGCAGGGGATGGCTGAGCCATGGAAATAGACGGCATGTTAGATCAATTGGGTTAATCTTGACTGATACATAATTATATTAAATGACAAAAATGCACAGAAATCAAACAAAATAGCTTACCTTACATTCGAGTAGAATGCAGTTATAGAATGCGAGATATTATGGCTGAGGTCATTACATGTACAGCATCCCAGCAGTGGCCGTCCAAGTCGAACAATAACATTCACTCTTCTGAGCCTTCTGCCTTCTCTTGTGGCCGCTGTCCGCAAATCGCTAGCGCTTTCTTGGATTGTTTATGATCAAATTTCAATCAAAGCGGCCCGTGCAGATTACACCAACGATCGTATATGTGTTCCACAATTGCACATCAGAGCAAGCAACCACAACGACCTACACTCATACTCCATTTTGAAATGATCTATAAAGTATGTGTGTGCAACACATCGTCCACTTTACGACCCTCGTCGCCCGAATTCGCCACAATCCTAACACAAAATCTCATCGGAGAGCATCTCTGCATATGCTACACACTCTGTCCTCAACTCCTTAATAGTTTACGATTAGCAGGAGATATTTTAAAATAAGAAATAACTTGTAACTTCACAACGCCGATTGTTCGTCCAAGTCGCGATACACTCAACCAGCCATCAGCGTAAGGCGTAAGTAAAAGTATATACCATGTCTCTTCTCTTCTCTTCTCTTCTCTTCCACCCATTCGCTTCGGATTTCGGATGTAGTTGAATATTCAACCTGGAGAGGACGCACGTATTTGGCATGATCAAGGCTGACCGAGTAAGAAAGGTAAGCAAATAGAGTTGTTCACCGCATTGGAAAATGTAAAAAATTGTAAATGCTGCCTGCTGCGTTCTTTTCGCACTTTTTGTCTGATACGATCAGATCATCTCACTTCACTCACGTTCTGGTTCTATTCGAATGCATCTGATAAAAAGTAACTGATAAATTTTCCTTCCCCTTGCCCTTGGCTGATGTACGTTTGCGTGGCTCGCCTAAAGCCTCGTTCCCACTTGCGAATATTCGGAAAAAATTTTGCGAATCGCAGTTTTCAAAACCGGTTTTTTGCAGATTTGCGTTTTTTGCTCTCAGATACCACAGTCTTGCTTCCACTACTGGGACGTGAGCAACACATGCACCCTATGCCCTTGACTTGATCCGTTTGACGTCACGTGCCCGCTAATTTTGAGTTAATTAAATTCAACATTTTTTCAACTATATTAAAAAAAGGAAAAATACGGGTTAATATTTTTTTGACGTAGATTACAAATATGCAATAAAAAAGTGGAAATTGTACAAACATTAGGTAAAATATCAATTTGTAATCATGTCATTTCCTCTTTCCGATCCAAATTACTTATACGATCGACGATTTCTAGGAAATCGTAGAGTGTATCGGATCGTAAAGTTGTGGGGCGCGAATTTGACGTACCGATTTATTTCATATATAAAGTTGGGTTGTGCAATGCCAATCGGTACCGATTTATTTTATAAATTTAATAAATTACAAATAAAAATCGCAGTAACGTTAATTTGTTTTTCTACACCTATTCAGTTATATATGATCATAATTAGCATTTTTTGAGTGATTACTGGTACCTATAACTCACTACCGTGAGTTTTTAGAAATTTCTGCAATTAAATACATTGATCGCGTATCAAAGTTCAACAGGATTTAACGAATTTGAAGTGACCGATCTGTTTGATCTATATGATCTAAAATCTCGAAGCAACCATAGCAACCCGGTACTGGTAAAACTGTATATGATCGCCGGCCATATTAGTTCACTTGTCAATTTCGTTGAGAAATCCCAATATG
>JARJEB010020655.1:0-11947 GCA_030264535.1 Liometoxenus newtonarum | reverse complement strand
AGATCTCGAAAGAACCCGAAGAATTCCAACCGTAGCCCATGTGTATCGCCCGCCATATTGCTTCAGCTGTCAGTTAGTGCTCGTTCGTTGCTTCATCGAGAAATCACAATTTGTATTTTGTGTTAAAAATAGTGCAAAGTGTAGGAAAAGCATATATTATATTCGCGATTATGGCCGTTGTTCGCGCCCACGAGCCGAAGGCGAGTGGCGTAATTCACATCAAAGGCTATCATAATCCCTCATATAATAATATACTATTTTTAATCATAAACAAACGATTATAAATTTTCCATTTCGTTTATAGGTACAGCGACTAATTCAAAAGTGTTTGGTATATTTTACTTTTGTGTTTTCATTTCCATATGTAAGGAAATCTTTTTACGTAATTCTTGCCAAGTAAGACAGAAAATAATAATAAATACTTGTCCGCATAAGATATAAGAAGCTCGAAAAGGACTTACTTAGCTATACGAAAGTGAAATACTGCATTCATGGATTGTACTTACATGCATACAAACTAAACGACTTTCCTAATAAATAAATATAGCGATTCAGGAAGCAATATTTGAGACGACATTCTAACATTTTGTGCGTTTTGTTCAACACAAGCAGAGAAAATTCAGGCTTTGTTCCAACACAGTTCGTAATTGATGCATGAAATGAACTGCGGTATGTAATTTTTGCACGCATGCGTAATGTATGTAGCAGTCCGAACCGAAATTTGTTCACAATTATTTCTAGGTATATATGTCGGAATGGGAGAATAATAAAATTGCCTTATAATTGATCAATATTTCATTGTGAAATTGTCTTCATGTTTCTTGTTTGGTTTCATTACAATCGTCTTATCTGGGAATAATACGAAATTGTAAATTGTTGATTATTAAACGGACAACATCACAAAAGTTCGACTGAGCGAGTGGTCCGAAGTCGATTCGGGCATCAAACTTTTCGTACACGTAAATTCGGTATTGGGTTGGAACATGCATCTGTTGTTTCGTTACCAGATTGACCCTTATGTTGGAACGAAGCTCAAATTACTTTATGAATATATATGCATGAGCAAAGTTGTTGCATTCCCATGCGTCGATACGCCGTGGTTTACTCGTGCATTACTCATGGATTAAGTGACAAGATGAGCAGATGTAGGAAATTGCCGTAAGTACCTACTTACAATGGAAAATGGAATGGATTGAAAGACAAAAACCGGAAGAGCATGAGGCTAGCAAAACACTAAATTTTCGTCATCCATTCACATTGACATAGTCTCATGTAAGACATGGGACTAGCTGTTATATCTTATCAGCTTTCCATTCGTATATAAGAATTTAAATAACAATTTTTATTGTCATTCGAAATGCTCAAGTAAAAAACGAAACTACAAATTTATTTCAATAAAATGTTATGTAATTATGAAAAACGTTTGAACGTTTCTTATAAGATATTTGAAATTTTTCATTTTCGTTGTGGCGACAACCCGGAAACTAACCACAAAGCGCCCGTAATGGCTAGCAGAGCCGCTGATAGCGAACAATATGACGCAAACGGCCACGACAGAGGTTGTCCGCCTGGCGGCCTATAGGGCGCAGCCAGGTATTGAAGCGGTGAGTGAATAAAAAACTTTCATCGCATTAATTTAACAAAATGATCCAAACAAAAAGAATAATTGCGAGTATTGCGATGGAAAGTATCTATTATTCTAAGTTTTCTTCTCTTTTAGAATAGCATTAATAATGTAATAGTTAATTAAAGAGTAAAGCAATCTACTCGTTTGTATGTCTTGTCTTGTGCTTCGTTTGTGTTTTGTTTTACTATATAAATGCTGAGAGTTGCTCTTCCCATATTCGATCTTCCCACAATTGAAACCGAAAGTGAAAATGCTTCACAATCTAAGGCTAAGCAACTAAGCAAGCCGACGTTGAAGATGCAGAAGCACCGACTACACAGCTTAATGGAAAGATCTTTCGCTTTTAGTTTCATCTTCCATCGTGACTCTCTCGCAGTATATATATATATATATATTTTAATGACTATTCAATGAACTCTAGATGTGCGCCTACTTTTTACTTTCGTTTAATTGTTGGTCGGATTCATGCATTTCATTCAAGCTTTCCGCTTTGGGAGAATAAACCCTCAGGAGCAGCATGCAATTAAACAACATAATCGGCTGACAAAATAATAATTACATAAAGATAAAATTAGAAGGATGTTAATGTTCTTTGTCACATAACGACAGAGCCGGAACTACATTTTTTTCCAACTCAGTTAGGAAAAGATTTTTTATCACTAATAACAAACAGGGACACTATTTAATCACTTGTTATAAAAAGTGATACTATTTCATCAACTGTGATAAAAAATGTCACTATTACATTACATTACTACTGTTTTTAAAATTTTTGTTCAACCAGCATTTTATCTAAGTACTTAATTCCGGGTAGAAATAGCTAATTGGCATGTTAATTCCTTTTGATATACTCGGTAATACATTCAAAATTACTACTTTTGAAGCCATTTGGCTCTTGGAAGGCATCACTAAATTTCCATGCACATACACAAAACTGAAAGTGAACGTCAAGTCAAAGCAAACCACTTGAATTAATGAAAAAATGATAAACTAAATGAAAATTATAACTTTACGGACATTCATTATTTTCATTTCTTACTTGAATTGGAAAAAATCTTGTATGCAACAGGTGATGAAACGTATCATTTTATCACTAGGCGTGTTTTTCTTCACGACTGATGATAGCTACCAGTCAAGTTGAATTTGAAAATAACTACGTTAACTAATTTTAAATTAAAAGTAACATTCATTGCGCAAAACTTGTAATAATTTGCTGATTTCTTTATTAATAAGTTTTTTATGATGGAAATCAAACTTGTTATTTTCGTTTTAATAGTGAGTCGCGAATATTGTTTGATTTGCCTGTCTAAAACTCATATTTCTTATTTAATTTTCGATTTTGAACATTGTTAAAGTACTCAAAATTACAATTTTAGGTTATAAGGATTATATTTCAAAAATTGCAATTAATTTGCCTGATCTTTTACTCTTGACTTTTACGACCAGAATTTGCTCGATTGGGAAAATATTCGGGAGAATGCCTGTTTAGTTTTGAAACTGACAGTTTTATTGCCATGACACAAACATACACACCTTTTAAGTTTTGAACGGTCGACCTTTTAAGTTTGGTTTATAGATGGCATACTCAGTAAGGGTTAGTCCTTATTGGGGTTAACAAGCAGTTAATTGTAAACACACAAAATGTACTTGGTTTTAGCGTACTTGGTTTTGTTTTAGAACCTTTTCCTTGGGAATCTAAAGGTATCTATCCTCCTGGCCTGTCCTGGCTTGGTCTGACCCAATTGTACCAAACTTAAAACGCCTATCATAAAATATTACTCTTCATGTCATAAAGTGAAACAATACTGAAAACGCCTATATCCAAATATTCTACCTAAGGACGTCGTCCGTCCGTCCGAACAAAAGGAACGAAATGCTTTCACCTTTTCGGTACATTAGCTTATATATTGAACAAGTAACAACCAATAGCTCTTCTTCTTATTGCTTGGTTACTTGTTCCTCGTGTTCTTCTTATCTACTTCTACGCCAAACACTTGCTCACGATTACTTGAACAAGTTTTAGTAAAAAGTGGCAACTATGTCCGCAAATTGAAATCGACTTTTTCGATTCAACTAACAATTGTTCCTTTCACTTCAAGGCAGCTAAACTCTGACATCTCATCTTTATTATTTCAATTGATCGTTCGGTTGAAACAGCAATTCAGCAATTGATGACAAAAGATGCATAAAATCAATATTCGTTTTAAATAAAAAAAAAAGTTGAATATCTTAAATATTTTCAACAGCATGATAAATTTAAATAAATTTGCATGATACCAGAATTTTGTGGACACATTAAAGTGCAACTAATATGATTATCACCAAAGGAGTTAATAAAAAATACCAATTCATGCAGTAAAATAGAAATTTTGACACTGTCACAACATACCATTTTGTTTCAAATGTAATAAATCAATTTTTAATTGTTAAATATAAACAGTAACGAAATAAGTTGAAAGACTCAGGCCACACGAAGCCAAACACGGATGATCCGTCGAGAAGTTATGCTCTTACTTATAGCAGCAGGCGCGGATCCGAAGTGTTCGGAAGCCGCAGGCCACGAGCGTGTCTCCATGTCGGTTACGATGCAAGAGACCAGACATGAATCATGAAACGCCCGAAGCGACTTCCGACCAAGAGAACGTGAACGGCCACGTGGTTGAACGCCCGCTTGGTTGCCTATGGTCCGCAGCCAGTTCTGTCTCAATGTTATAAAAGTGAATAGAACCGAATGGAAGTCTTATAAAAAAGGCAATTAATAAAAATAATATTCACGAACACATAAAATTCCTGCTCGTATAACAAATTAATTCACGATTAATTTGCGTAGGTGTTTAAAGAATTTCAAATTTCACAATATTGTGAATATCCATGACAAATTCAAATAATCATTTAGTAGACTATTAAGTATAAATAAATCGGTACGGATCGCACCACACAACTTTCCGATCATGCAGGTAAATTTATTTGTCCTATCCTGATAACAATACTTTCCTAATTTCTTCTGTATAATGATCGGATTGTAAGTAATGCAATTAAAAACTAAACCACTAGAAAAACTTAAAGCCCAGGAAATCATTTATATGTAGTGACATTTAACATTTCAAATAACCGCAGTCTCAATAGTTTAGGTAAATTTGAATTCCTTGTTTCATTTTACTATTTCACTGTTTTATTATATTCAAGTAAGTATGTCAATTTCACTCTCATTTATGGTTTGGACTCTGATACTACATACAATGACAAATCTACTAAAAAATTAAAAATCTTCGACTACAAACTCCAATTTAACAACTGACAGAATTCTTGACGCATTTACCAAACACATCTTTGCTTAGTTCTAATAAAGTAACTTTCTTATCCTTATCTACTTCAACCGGTGATTGTATGATACAGAAATTGAATTTTTTTATGGAAAATATATGATTAATTAATATTAAAGTACATGTTAAATGTTGAATATGTTGTTCTAGAAACTTAATGAAAATATGAAAATATCACTGGTCTGAACACATTGTATAAATTTGTTGTCGGATATTAAAATTATGAACAACCGAACAACCGGTTTCAACTTCAAGAATTATTTATTATCACACATTGAATTAATTGTAACAGATTTTAAGCTGGTTTTGCTGGTCAACTAAATATGTATGTTTCAAGATATTTGATAAGTTGGAGAAATTTGGTTTGCCTGACTGAATTAAAATTAAGATTTAAATAATAATTAAAATGAAAATGTTTGGAGTAAGAAAATTTAATTCTAACTAATCAAACATTAAAATTAACGAAACCGCTGATTAAAAAAATATTTCCTTTTTTTTTTCTAATTATATATTTCCGTATAAATTGGATAGTTGTAAACTTTTTAATTAAACATTAAAACCGGGTATCTTTGATATTACATCCGAAACCGCGAGGAACTCAAGATTCGCCACGTTATAGAAAATACAGTGCGTTTATTTTACCATCGCACATAGCATGTAGCGGTAGCAATGTTCCCAACTAAAATAAACGTTAATGTCAGTCAGTTGACAAGTCAATGTTGTACCTTGTCATATTTGAATTGATTGTTTACACTGACTGTTTACAATAATCATCAAAATAGCTCGCACACTGATGCATTGGCTTGTCATCGCGGTGTGTCGTCGTCCGTCCCACATCTCCCCTCTCACCCCGTCCGTACACTGCCATGAGTTTGACTCGTTTATTTCAGCTGCGAACATAGCACATGCTATGTTCGACGGTAAACTAAACGAGTCAAACTCATGGCAGTGGACGGACGGGCATTCTCCCGAATATTTTTCCAATCGATCGAATTCTTGTCATAAAAGTCAAGAGTAAAAGATCAGGCAAGTTAATTGCAATTTTTGAAATATAATCTTTATAACCTCAAATTGTAATTTTGAGTACTTTGACAATGTTCAAAATCGAAAATTAAATAAGAAATATGAGTTTTAGACAGGCAAATCCAAAAATAGTCGCGACTCACTATTAAAACGAAAATAAAAAGTTTGATTTTCATCATAAAAAACTTATTAATAAAGAAATCAGCAAATTATAACAAGTTTTGCACAATGAATGTTACTTTTAATTTAAAATTAGTTAACGTAGTTATTTTCAAATTCAACTTGACTGGTAGCTACCATCAGTCGTGAAGAAAAACACGCCTAGTGATAAAATGATACGTTTCATCACCTGTTGCATATAAGATTCTTTCCAATTCAGGTAAGAAATGAAAATAATGAATGTCCGTAAAGTTATAATTTTCATTTAGTTTATCATTTTTTCATTAATTCAAGTGGTTTGCTTTGACGTGACGTTCACTTTCAGTTTTGTGTATGTGCATGGAAATTTAGTGATGCCTTCCAAGAGCCAAATGGCTTCAAAAGTAGTAATTTTGAATGTATTACCGAGTATATCAAAGGAATTAAAATGCCAATTAGCTATTTCTACCCGGAATTAAGTACTTAGATAAAATGCTGGCTGAACAAAAATTTCAAAAACAGTAGTAATATAATGTAATAATTTTACCTCGTTTATATCAGCTGCGAACATAGCACATGCTATGTTCGACGGTAAAATAAACGCACGGTAGAATAAATTACGATTAAATACTAGGTAGAAGTAGATGTAATTCTGAGTGTTATTGATCGTTGGAACTAAATATAATATGAAATCGTGTTTAAAACGTAAAATTATTAAATAAAATAGATAAAGAGTTGAGAAAGTATATGTACATCCGAAAGTACCGACATGCGATAAAGAAATTGTGAAATTTTTTTTTACAATCAATCGTCTTATTAAATCAATTTAAACGGTGTGTGTGTGTGTGTGTGTATGTGTGTGTGTGTGTGTGTGTGTGTAATAATTTAACAAAAGTGGTCATAATTTGTTAATTTTACAGGCGATCACATGGTTGAGTAATTGAGTAACAGATTTTACGGATTGTTGAAATAAGAAATGATAGCACATGTCATTCAAACCATTAGCAAAGGAAACTTTTTTTGTCACAAAACTTGTGAGAAATTGAAAACACCTTCTCTAAAAGTGGTTTTTGGTAGTTATATACGTATACTAGTGTTTCTTGATAGAAAAACTTAACTCCTCCCACGTGACTCGAACCCATAACTTTCGCATATCTAGTACTATAGTTCTCCCTACCAATTGAGCTACATATGCGAAGATTATGGGTTCGAGTTCCGTCGGAGGAGTAACAATTACTAAAGTTTTCTAAAGCCTCGATATGAATATACGGGCAATTTGTCAGCCACCGGAAAAAGTTGAAATTATTCCAACTTTTTGTGAATATGCCAGCTCTGATCTGCTGTATATTGCGGGTTCGATCCCTGTCGAAAAAGTAAATAAATACACATATGAGTTGATATAATTTAGTTTACGACTTTACGGCTTTACGCGGATCCAGAAACATTTTATTTGGCTTGAAGAAAAATGGTGAAATACGAATCAAAAGAAAACATCAAATGAACGGATATTTTCAACATGTCTCTTCCTAGAGTTGGGACAAAGACTGATTTCTGAAATCTGGCCACTTGCGTTACCGTAATTTGTGCTACGTTGGTCATAGAAAGAAAATGAAACTTTTCTTTACATAGTTCTACATATGATTCCTGTTTTCCTGAAAGTCCCTAAATTCATCAGCACCTCTGAAGAAATTAATTCATTTGCCTGCAAGCGTTTGGATAACATTTATAAAATTCGTAAATACTAAATTCCGCAAACTTCCAATTTTTTTTTAAATCCGAATACTTTCCTACATACTCACCAAGTTCGTTCTTTAAATATATAGTCTGTTCCACAACATTATGATGTTGTTATCGTTGTTACGAATCCAACCTCCATCCTTGCCGAAAATTATTGGACGGAAGAAGAGCAATTGCAACCAATATTCATGTTCACGTTTCATGTTCACTTTATTATTGCGTATGTACAAGCTGGTGTTGTTTTCGTATCCATTTTTTGTGCCTGTTATGTAATGGATTTTATTACACTTACAGCATAATGTCGTATGTACTAATGTACTCGTGTAAGTTGAAAATTGGAATTGTGTCGCTCGCAATTACAAAAACCGATCTTCAATTCGATGACGATCACTTTCACTCAAAATTCGAGTCGATTACAAGTTTAAGACTTTCAACAATATGTTCTCAGCTCTAGAACGGCTGGCTGCTTTTGATATATAATTCATAAAATCCTGCCTACGCATAATGTCTCAACAATAACGAGAACAAGAATAAGAACTGATGGTCATTTCATTATGTCATTACATCGACCCAAGTTTAAACTTGTTACATACGAATATACAAAGAGAAGAATGCAAAAATGTTCTCCATCAGTGTTTTCAACTTTATCTTCTTTATGGTTGTATCACCTCCTTGGTCATTAATACAGAATAGACTTTTTCTTTATTATGTAAAAAAATAAGAAGAATTAGGTATTTTAGGCAAGAAGTCATACGATTGTTTGAAAGGGAACTTCCCGACTCGATACTCAAAAAGGTTATTGTTATTCCCGGCTCGGTCCCACTCATCTTTCAAGCTCGGTCCGTCGTCCGCAAACTTGTATTATGCTCACGATAGATTTTTAAATATTTAACGCAAAAATTATTTAACCTCAATAATTTGTAATAGCCGTAGTTCTCTGCCCGTGAGTGTTATTTCCACCTTAACAATTCTGTTTTAACTTTTTATGAAATATACTTCGGACCGAGATAATATCAATAAAATTTAAAATTGTACCGGTTGCTAATTCTACTGGGTTGCTTGCTTTTTGCATTCTAGGTCCGCCCCTTTCTACGGCAGACGCGACCAAACCAATTACAATGTTGTGTTTGTTATTGCTTTTCATGATTGTTTATTTATTCAACAAGAATATTATTCATTTTAATATTTGTTAACTAATCCAGATTATTTATTTAATCGAAATTATTGAGATGTGACCTGGACGTCACGAAACTAGTCGCACAGCAAATCCTAAAATACATTTTTTGCATTCTAGGTCCGCCCCTTTCTACGGCAGACGCGACCAAACCAATTACAATTATATTATGTCGTGTTTGCTATTGCTTTTCAAGATTGTTTATTTATTCAACAAGAATATTATTCATTTTAATATTTGTTAACTAATTCAGATTATTTATTTAATCGAAATTATTGAGATGTGACCTGGACGTCACGAAACTAGTCGCACAGCAAATCCTAAAATAATTTTTTTGCATTCTAGGTCCGCCCCTTTCTACGGCAGACGCGACCAAACCAACCATTATATTATATTGTGTTTGCTATTGCTTTTCAAGATTGTTTATTTATTCAACAAGAATATTATTCATTTTAATATTTGTTAACTAATCCAGATTACTAGTCCTAAACTATCCTAAAATAAATTTAAGTAGATACTTACAGTAAAAACTAGGAAAGTGGTGAAATTTGGTAATTTGTTTGTTTATGTGACAGATTAAGTTGACGAGGATTTACAAACGTTTTCTTTCCTTTTTAATCAAACAAATATGACATTTTCGACAAGTTTCGTAACTGCATTTGTTTACGAATGCGGGAATGAGTTAGCAAATTTTTTGATATGTTCAACTAATTCCCTCGCTTGAATATTTGTCCATTACATCCGGAACGAGGTAGCCGTAGAGGTTGAGATAAATTTGCATTTGATGATTTAATACTTTCATTACTTTCAATACGTTTTCAAGTTTCAAGTGGAGAAATTTATATTTGGAATGATTTTTGCACTGCAACTCTACAAAAAAATTTATTATTATTATTATTTAGAAATTTGAAGATATATGAAGATAGATTGTAAGTTAAAACATTTATTCAATTGAATCCAAAAAAAAGCAATACAAATTTGCTTATGTCAAGCAAACAAGTTAGAACAAAACATTGTAATATCTTTAATCAGTGGCGGATTTATCTATGGAGAAATCTGGCACCTACCAGGGGCCCTAATTCGGCTAAATCCAACACTGTATTTAATATTAATGATGTCCTTGTTTCCAATCTCTTTTTGGTTAACACTTTCCTAGCTCAAAATTAGAAAAAAATTCTTGCATTCGCATGAATTATGATTAGATATCCAATTTTTAATGTTTTAATAACAGTAATCAATTATAATTTCGATAATAAAAAAATACTAATTTTTTATATTCAAAATTAAAAGAACTTTATTTAATTAAAAGTTAATTGTTGGGTAGGTTAGTTAACTTGTTTAGTATTAAAATTGCGTTGATTCGTGTCGGTTAGTTGTTGTTTGAAAGAGACTTTGTGATGGTCGATGCGGGATGGATAATCAATAAAACGAATAAAGCCGGAATATGATTGATTCAGGTTGATGTTTTTAGGTCCCAGGTTGTTCATTTAATGGAAACTTTCACCTACGATGATTGTACCTCTGATGGTCCAGTCTGTGGTCTCCTCGATCAATTCACTTACATAATCCACCATGTACTTATTACTACGTGCTCTGTAAAAAGAAAGATGTAATAAAAAGCACCTACCCATTTTAATTGCAGAATTTACCAAATAACACGTCTTAAATAACTTTAATAACTTTTGAATTGCATGTTGCGCCTCTCAAAGTCTCAAGAAGTTGAATAATAATTAAATAAAATTTGTTGTTGCTTTTAGCTGGACAATTTAAATTTTCCATAAAATTAAAAGGATTCCCTAAAGAGTCGGCAATAGAATATAATCGGATCGTTCAAATTCAAAGGTAATTGAAACTTGAAAAATAATATTTAAAACTAAGTACTTGTAGTTTTCCATTGATGATCATATAAAATTTTATTTGATAAATAATGACTTAATTCATCATTACCAACTTAATGTAAGTATCTTGCTTCATAATATTTAAAATTTATGATTATTATTATCGAAAAATAAAAGTGTATGTTTCATCGTAATAACGTAATAATCAACACTCTTCTCTAAATACTAACAATGATTTTTTGTTTGTTTTTATTCTATGCCTATGGTAAAAGGTTTGCTCAAGATTTAAGTGTAAGCTAAACACTTTCATTTCTACAAAAATTTTTTTGTTTCTTATTCCTTGGGCTAATAGTCAAAAGTCGTCATCCTTGTCTCATAATCTTAATCACAAAATTAACATTTTAGAATGTTTGATGATTTTGATTTGTCTCTGATTTGTTTTTAGTATTCACATTTAAATTTAATTTGTCATATTCACCGACCAATTCAATTAAAGTTGAAAAATATATAGATAGAAATCGTTTCGCGGATGGTTAATTTTGTTGTCAAGATCAAGGCATTATTCTATATTTATTTTTTGATTGATTAGAAATTCAAAAACTACTTGAGTATATATATGCTACAAGTTGAAATGAAATAATAGAATAATGATCGTGATAAGACGTTTTCACTCAACTCACAGAGTAAGAAATTGTTTGATGAACAATTTTTTAAGTATTAAGAAAAAAGTATGCATGTTACATCGTAAAATTTTTTTTATGTAAAATTGCATGTAATTTTACATTGATATGTAAAATTACCTATAATTTTACAGTTTGTTATGTATAAATACATTTTTAAGAATATATTTTTAAGAAGAACATATTTAATGTAAATTTACACGTAATTTTAATTTGCACAAAGAACTACGCAATTAATTATTACGCAACTAATTCATGTAAATTTACACTTTTTTTTAAACAGTGAACGACAATACTAAAAATATTACCAATGTCAATTAGGTTTGTCTTCTGTCCTTTGAGACAAACCTAATTGACATTGGTAATATTTTTAGTATTGTTGTTCACTGTTTAAAAGAAAGTGTAAA
>JARJEB010020646.1:0-14720 GCA_030264535.1 Liometoxenus newtonarum | reverse complement strand
GACCTATAATTGACTCGTGTCAAGCTTATTATTCGTGAGTGGTGATAATGTCTGTCATATGTGCCTGCACACACACATAGTAATCGCTGTTTTACGTGGTCGTCGCGGATAAAATATATTCATAGAGAGGCCCAAATGAGTTACCTGCGTGTTTTTACATAGCACTAGCGAACCCTACGGTGAATCCGTGTATTAAGAACTGCAGCCATACTGTTCCCAGTTTTTATCAATAATAATGCAAAATTATTATGTATAAAATGAGTAAGAGGGCGCTGGCATCAGAATAATATATGAAACACATGTATTTTGGATTTGGAGACCAATATGGCGGCCGAACTGACACAACATTCAGCGCTTTAGGCCTCTCTATGAATATAAATTAAAATCTTTGGAAGCAACCCGTTAGTTACTATAATAAGGATTATAAGGAAAATATAGCAAGAAGAAATAAAAAGTAGTCTATCGTCGCAACTAACAAGTAAACCTGCAAGCAAGTTCACGCGAACCCGCGAACAGGTTTAAGTGTAATGTAACTTAACGACGATATATATGCATATATTTATAATATTTACGTAGTTTTAATAACCGTGCACATACATAATACATATACTAAAACTTAGCACAAACGAGAAGTCAAAACGGTGAGTAGATATAAAGGGAATCAAAAATGAATGACAGTTGGCAGTACAAGTGACTTGTTAGTGCCCATATAATTTTCAAATGACCTGAACAAGAATTACTTACTCACAGGCATATTGACGTTAATATAAATGAACTAAGCATTCAGTTGTAGTCTAAAAACACAATAGGCTTGACAAATGACCTTGAACTAATTTCAGAAAAAATTGCGGAGTTGAGCCTTTCGCGATCGACATTCAGATTATTATAATGACTCATTGCTTTTACATAAGGAGTGTAAATTCTCTCTATACACATCAGTAGTTACAGTCAAGACAAGAAGTCATTCATTTTGGATCACATCGTATACAGAAGAAAGGATTAGGTAAATTTATGCGTTAGGATAGTTTTGAAATGTTTATAAAAATAATTAAGTATTACAGATATCTACACGATTCGTCGTAGGCATATGCAAATTGATGAACTAATAAGGAATCGAAGAAATGCCGCAGATTTCCCTATTAATGAGTGCCAAAGACTTAATAAAACTTTTTAAGTGGAATTAATTGGCAATACAAGAGAACAGCCTGTATATTGAGCAGTTAGTTATCAATCGTATTGATAGTTGATTGAACTAAGAAATAAGGAAATAGAATTTTGAATACTAATTTAGTAATCCTTGTTAACAAGCCCCAGTTAAGTTGTTAAGTGTTTAATAATTCATGATAACACCACTTATTTTGTTATGTTCTAAATATCTACTAGAGATTTACAGCTATATCATGCGGTGTTTAATAATTTTTAATTATCTAACATTATCAGTCAATGATTAATTGATTATTCGAATATTTGTAACTTTTTTTGCCAATCCAACTGTTGCTCTTGTTGAACATTTCAATGAAATTTACTAAATTATCTAGCAAAAAGCCAATTGTAATTCAAATATTAGGCAAAAATAGTCGTTACATAAGTTACCCCTTGGCCACTAGATGTCACTGCATCTTTGACCATTTTGTACCATCAGCAACAGTTCTGATTTATTGAATAGTTTCTACTCTTTGCAGGTTTGAGTCACTTTAAAAAGAAATTTGTGTTATTGCTAGTCAGGAGCAAAAAAAAACAGTTGCCGTGAGTAATTCAAATATTGAGCAAAAATAGTCGTTACATAAGTTACCCCTTGGCCACTAGATGTCACTCCATCTTTGACCATTTTGTATCAGCAACAGTTCTGATTTATTGAATAGTTTCTACTCTTTGCAGGTTTGAGTCACTTTAAAAAGAAATTTGTGTTCTTGCTAGTCAGGAGCAAAAAAAAACAGTTGCTGTGAGTAATTCAAATATTGAGAAAAATAGTCGTTACATAAGTTACCGCCTGGCCACTAGATGTCATTCCATCTTTGACTACCAGTAGAACTTCTGATTTAATGAATAGTTTCTATTTTTTCCAGATTTGAGTGACTTTAAAAAGAAATTTGTGTTATTACTAGTAAGGAGCAAAAAAAACAGTTGCTGTGAGTAATTCAAATATTGAGCAAATATAGTCGTTACATAAGTTACCCCCTGGCCACTAGATGTCATTACATCTTTGACTACCAGTAGCATTTCTGATTTAATGAATAATTTCTATTTTTTCCACGTTTGAGTAACTTTAAAAAGAAATTTGTGATATTGTTGGTCTGGAGCAAAAAGCCAGTTGCTGTGAGTAATTCAAATAATAGGCAAAAATAGTCGTTACATAAGTTACCCCCTCGCCACGAGATGTCATTGCATCTTTGACCATTTTGCAGGTTTGAGTGACTTTAAAAAGAAATTTGTTATATTGCTATACAAGTATTAGAAAGATTCAAAAGTAGGTACTTACATGAGATCCGGGCGAAAGTGATTGATAATAGCACAAAATCCCAACCCATCTCGCCATGATGTGGTCATATTGTCGATTTTAACACCCGGATAGCCTTCCGTGATGCGCTTGCACCACAATTCCAAAGCTTTTAGACCTCTGCGTTCACCCATTTCGATTGCTTTCGTTTTTATTTGTGCTACTTTTTTATGGGCCTTGTACGTTTACACGGCAAGTAAGACTGTAACAATAAGGAAAAAATATGTATTGAAATAAAAATAGGAGTGCCACAAAGAGACAGAAAAATAAAAAATTTGCAAAGTAATTGCTATAAATATCGTATTAGAAAGATATAAACACTATGAGCGCATATATTGAATTATTAATAAAGTCAAGGAAATCCAGTGTTTGTAAGTACTAACTCATTGTGTAATGGCGGTATTGTACTTATATCACGAATAACACGCACAAATAAACGCAGATACAAACATATCAATTATTATTACTCATTAGATAATTATAGGGAGATATAGGGAAATTTCGTCATTATGCGTGTATGACACACATCCATAAATATTTATCTACACATGACTATAAATAATCTATTATTTTGATAATAAAATTCTGGTTGTCGTGATTTGAGAATTTAAAAAAAATTATTGATGTACTTACAACTAAAAAACAAATCCACAGGGTAATTTATAATTATAATTAGATTATTGAGGTAATAATAGCTTTCTTTTTACTCGATAACCTCAGTTAATTCTCAGTTGTGACGTCATTACTCAGTTGTGACATCATTACTCAGTTGTGACATCATTACTCAGTTGCTTGCACTTGCACGTTCCACTTGCACTTGTGCTTTAGTGAGTGGATCCCACTTAGGTTAAAAAAAGAGATTCAGAGATTATTTGCCGAATGACAGCTCAAATGTTTTATAAATTTCTTACTTGATGACGTCATTTTCTGAGTACAATATAGTGGCTGACACTCACTTTAGTGTAAAAGAAACGACGTAACGAATGTCAACTTGAAACCTTGACATATTGAAGTTAGCATAGAATTCTATTCGCCCTGTATTAATGCTTTGTACACGATGAATTGCAAAATTAAGTTTCATAATAACAAGTAAGTAACCTGTTTAAGTAAGCATCTCGATAAGATTTTTGAGGGTGCGCTTCCACACGACTATGACTTTAACCACTAAACGTGAAACCATTACTCTGCTATTACCAACAAATAATAACTATTTTTGTCATGATGCAATAAAGAACTAATTATTTGATGACAGCGATAGTTGCAGTCAGATGGCGCTGCAATCACTTGAGGCAAAACTTTATTTTCTGGAAAATATCTAATAAAAACAAATTTTGATAGGAATTTTCAAATTGCTTCTAAAAACCAATAACAATGCTAACTCAACCAGGAGAGAAACAACAATTACGGATCATAAAATTTTCATCTTTAATTACTTGTTTATAGTGAAAATAGTTAATTTATTAATAAAAGATAATTTAAATTTAATAGTCAGTTATTACTTCTTGAAATCCTACATTGGTGGTTCCAACTCGCGTTTCTGTTTACATTAAAGTTAAAGCACACAACCAATAAATAGACTATAGGTATACATAAATGTGCATTTAACATCATATACCAGGGGTTCTCAAACTTTTGCAAGCAAATACCAACTTTTGAAAATTATCGGTTTTCGCGACCCGCTCGCTTAAAATTCATGTTCATGTCGCGACGTACTTCAACTACCTAGCGACCCACGACTTTGAGAACCACTGTACTAATAGTATTAATAGATAAACATCGTAATGTAATTTATTACAATGTAAATATTAATGTTTAATTTAAATGTGAATGTAGTGAACGCTTTGTATTGAGTATTGAACTGAGCGCACGATTGCTAGCTAACTGCTAAACAAAAGTGATTAATTCTTCATTGCATTGCATTAATTCATCAATTCCAATGCAAAATGCAAGTCCCTAAGTATATCCAATAAGTAAACACAAGTATAATCTCAACATTAATAAAGAAATTGCAATTGATTGTAATATATGCAAGATGCAGGTGTTTTTCTTCGATCAACATAATTGCATTCTACTTCTAGGAAGGACGTTTATTTTTCTCACAATTAAGTATACATATTTACATAATATCATTAATTCAAGGCAATTTTATTAAATTGAGTATAGTTTTGCTCAAAATTAAAACACACTGTATTCATTCCTTTTGGTTCTTTTTAACAAAAACAAAACTTAATGGCAATCTATTAAAGACTATTATAGTCGAACAATATATGCCATATAAAGGTTTTTTCCATGGTTGAATTTTTAAGTTTAAAGCCAAATTAAATTTTTTCGTCGCAGATAAAGTATAGTATTCAATTCGCGCATATGTGCTATTATATGCTCGGGCGATTACTCCGCTCGACTAACGTCTCGCTACGTAAACTTCGCCCTCGCGTATAATAGCTTGCATATGCGCTCATTGAATAATATACTATTAATTTAGACTTTTTTAATAAGTTTTAATGAAAATTTCCAATTCTAGTAATACTCACTTTAGTAATCCCGCAGTCTTCAATTTTTAACATTTGCTTTGCGTGAAATAAATGAAATGATAAATTATGTTTCATCTTTATTATAGGTGATGGAACTATTTAGCCAATTTAAGTGAATAATAAAGTGAATGTGCAGAAATCTCATTTGCCAATATTGCATTCTAAATTTTATATTTATAAATTTTGCGCTTCTATATTTTATATTATGCCGGTGATTTTGTTAAGTGAAATTTCGTATCTATTAATATTTTACAAACAGCGGAAAAAAATTGACAAATTAACAAATCATTTCTATGTGTTCTTTTTGAAGTACTTAAATAAATTGAAGAATTAAGTGCATATATTTATTTGAAATACAATTTTCAATTAAGTCGTTTTGCTTTCAAAAATCAATTTCAATTTGCTATTGACTTAGGGTAGCCAGATTTCTGCAGATTGTAACCGGGCTGCCAACCTCAGATCAATTTTTTTTAATAGTTCGAAAGGCTTATTTTAAAGGTATTTGAAGTAAGAACAAATACAAATTGCACAAAACATGTATTTGGGCTTTTTTGTAGATCGGGGAATCCCAGACGACCGAAGGAAGACGCCGCAATGAACAGACAAAACAGCAGATTCTGGTTATATTTCATGTCGTTGGATAAATTGGGATATTCGATGATCCCGAAAGGTCTTCCCGGGACGTCTGACAACCCTAAATTGACTGCATTCACAAGTCAAGTGTAGTGTCTTTAGTGGAGAAGAAGAGAGATAAAAAGACTTGCAAAATGTTGCCATAATCGGTAAATTTAGATAATCGTAATTCTCTTAACAATTATCTGTATATCCGTATAAAGCGCCATTTCATATATTGTGACAGAATTTGTATTTGTTCTCATTTTCATCACAATTGTGATCAGATATGTGAACTAATTTTTTTGATCATGTAAAATGGCTTATAATACATATAGGATACTGTCTGTTAAAAGAGAGGTAGTAAGCCTCAGGATCGCTTAAAGTGTAAAGCGCCAAAATGGAACGCAGCCTATGTTTTTATCATTTAAGTACATGTTGGATGTTTGTAAACTTTCATGAAGATATAAATATGTGACTATCAGCGGAATGTGCCATATGCTTCAACTCCAATAGATCTTACTCTTCAAAAAGTTACAAGAATTACAATGTAATAGAGAATGATATGGTATAAGTAAAAACAAGCAAATTGCAAACTTTTCTTTTTAGGTCAAGTTCATCTTTTCAACATCATTATATACTTAGAGTTTATACTACTTTAATATAAAACTATGAATACACGAAGAGCATGTTCTCTATGGAAATATGTGTATGTTCATCATGTCACGACTTTACTCTTACTTTACTAATAGACTTACAAGTCTTACACGAATATTGCTTCAGCCGGCTTGAATGAATCTTTTTTTTAATGTAATTTTTACCTGTAAGTACGAATACTATTTCTAATCATGTTCATAGTTACTTATACACAATGAATTTTCAAATACAAATAGCTCATACTTGTAAGAACTATAAGTACGAAAGTACGCATCGAAGAAGAAGATATCTAAAAACTAATATAGCAATACAACTGAACTGATAGACGTGGGAACACGTCAAACTCGATTCGAAAATCAATAATTATTTGTAAGATCATGCGATTTTAATCTGCAACAAAATGTGGCAACATTTCAATCACTTTATGAAAGAAATGTTTTTCAACCAACATTTCAAATTTCAATTATTTCAGTCAGAGTCAGACCAACGAATTAAATATAAACATAAACTTTTCAGCAAAAATATGTTAAAATGGAAATAAAATAGTTGTCTGGACTTACGTGGAAAACAAGTTGCATTATTGCGTACTTACAAGCGAATGGATGATCATGAAGCGACCCACCGAACTATTAATATGTCTATGTCTATACAAATATGTAAAACGCGAAAATAACTAATTCAGGTGGCAACATAAAAACTTTGTTTGTACACATATAAGACTTAATAATAACCCTAAAACAAAAGCAAAGTAAAAGAGACGCAATAAATAACCAATAAAGCAAATAATTGCCAATTGCAAACCGTAATCAACAATGCAATTGTATACAGGTGTACATTACATACCGATAAACACTGGTATACCAACTAATAAAGTGTACTTACAAGCAACAACAACGCTACCTACAGCTACAGGAATACTAGTTTTATAGGATGAACAGGAATATATAGATACGCAACGTCTATGTTAAAATTCGTACCAAGCTAACAGTGCGAGAAGCCCTTGCTCCACCTTTACTTCCAATCACCTGGTAGGTATGTACATTGTGACAAAGAAAGTTTGTCCTCGAGTCAGTATAGAAACGAATTTTAACATAGATATTGCATATCTTGTTCTATTCCTTCAATCAACGCAAGTATTCTATCTGTATACATATGCATATTCTGCACTATAAGCTACAGCTGGTAGAATCGGTACGAAGAGGTGTGTGTCATGATTAAATACGTGCACGTTTGTTGTTGTTATTGCTGTATGCGGGGTATGGACGAAGAAAAAGATTACATAATACAAAAGCTCACGATTGCACTCGGAGTCATTTTCTTTCGCGCTTCCTTTCTTTCTACACGCTTAAGCAAGCCTCCCAGTGTAAGTAAAGTAAACGTATAAATGCGAACGCGAGAGTAAACAAGGTTGAAGATGCATTTCGAAAATAGGTCTGTTTGTTACGTCAGTCCTAGTGCATCCTGAACTCAACTGACAGACACCGCAACGCGTTTGTTATACAAAAGTGCAGCCAGTGTATTCGGTGCAGAAGCGTTTGTTTTAACATTCTAGGTCCACCCCTTTCTACAGCAGAGGCGTCTCCAGGGTTCCTATTAAAGTGTTATACAAAATTGCCGCCAGTGTATTCGGTGCAGAAGCGTTTGTTTTTGCATTCTAGGACCTCGCCTTTCTACAGCAGAGGTGTCTCCAGGGTTCCTATTAAAGGATTTTTTTCCGAAAATGAATATTTAGGTGAGAGTTTTGTCAGGAAGAGTCTGACATTGGCTACTGACGGGAGTCAGTAGTTATCCTAAGCAGGATTCTCCCACCTACCGAAAAGAAGCGTTCGTTTTGTTACTTAGTTCCGGTCAGTCCCGGACCGTACTTACTATACACTGGCTCGAGAGGAGATCCAGGCTGGTGCAGCCAGTGCAGAATTATGACGCATGCGTGTTGGGAATAGACCAAATGCAATTTACATGTCTAAGAAATCTAAGTTATGTTTTGTTCAGTGCTGCGAGTTTTTGAAGATTTTTTGAATAAGTTTTGTTCAAAATGGAAACCTGCAAACGTCAAAGTGGAAACTTACACTAAACTACACTAACACCTTTGTTATGGTATCCGGTACTGACGTGCACTATGGTGCATTCCAGCATTACACTGAACCTCACTGTATAACAAACAAACCTGCTTTATTACAATTTCTAAATATGCAATGATCTTTCATTAATTGAATGCTAGGCACCTTTAATGTTTATTTCCCTACATCTGGATGTTAACCAGTACAAATTACATTTTACAATTTACAATATGTTCGAATTGATTAAGTGATATAGCTGATGGTGAAAAACGTACCTATTACAAGACGTACTTTCGAGTCAAACTGACGACGTCCTTATTCCTTATATGAATTGCATTCATCCATTTATATTTATGAAGTGAAAGCATGGATTGATGCAAAAGCAATAGAACGAAACGTTGTTTATACCTATGTATACCTAATAACGTCGATCAAGCTAGTGACAGCCTTCAAGAGACTTATTGAAATGAAATGAAAGAAACAAATAAATCGGTGGGTTAAATTCGCACCGCACAATTTTCCGACCGTATTCACTACGACTTTATATTCTTCGAAAAGTAGAAATTTCCCAACTTTTCCCCACTTTTTAGAGAATCAGGGAAGCGAGATCATGGAGATCCGTTGAAAATACAACTTCGAATTTTTGACCGATCACTTATCTTTCCTTACTTTATATCTTGGGTAAGTCGGAAAGTAAAAAACCTATATTAAAAACTTTCGTTAGAATTAGAAAAGACAAAGTACATAGCTGCAGAAATTTCAAACAACATTATAAATTGTAAATTATCAAAACAAGTAAAAAAACAGTGAAACAGATTAACCAGTAAACAAAAGTTTCAATTTAATTCTCAAAGAAGAAATCTAAAAAGGATTTTTCCTTGTTATATAGCGAAAGAATGTACTATCTGTTTTTTGTTTAATAAAAAAAACAATTAAATTCAATTCTATATCAAAATCTGTACTAAAAAGTTCCTTTTTCCACTTTATAAAAATGAAATAAATGCACGTAAACTTTCTCAAAAACATTTTTGCATCAATTCTTATTTATAACGGATTCTAATAAAGATAAATCTAGATACTTACAACTATTAAGTAGGTAATGTTGCAACCTTCCAACGTGCTAACATATTTGCAACATTCATCGATTTACAAAGCCACCTTATCTACCTGAAATCATCAGTTTTGTGTATATCGGGTATCTGGGTAGTTAATTCACTTTCAATTCGATCTTGGATTCGATCATATGAAATTAAATATCAGCATAAGCAATAAATAACCAATGAACCAACTCTTTTGTTTTACAATTACTAAAGTCACACCTTTTTATTGGCTTGGCCTTCTAGGGTTTGCACAGCCATTCCGCACCCGACTTTCCTTTCTTACTTTCTTAGTTTCAATCAATGACATTGTATAAGAATAGACAGAGCATGCGTTCATATGTCACCGTGTGTTTATCCCTATCCATTAGGAAAGCAAGAAAGGGCAAATGGTGCCTTTGGGAGAGACAAAAAAAAACATTCTCCTGGCGCTGTTGGCAAAGCGGCAAAATTGGAAACTTGCTTCGACACGCTATGGTCGTACTTGTTTTTTTAGTTTCATGTTTTGCCGGTTGATATTCAGCGCCAGGGGAAAATAAGCTCTGTCTTACTCTTATACAATGTTTTTGGTTTAAATTACGCAAACAGTTGTGAATATTTAATTAGATACTCAATGAATTATTATTTCGACACCATAAACACGTATTAGTATAAGTAATTCACTATTAATGTAGTACACTTGCATGCTAATGAAATAATCAATTAATAAGAAGCGATTATATATGTAGCAAGTACTGAAATGAACTGAAATTGCTATTGATAAATGTGCGAATAATTAGCGAGTAATTAAGCACGCTCTCACGTTAATCAGTCATATAATGATACTGGAATTGGAAGTCCTATCGATGCATGAACTTAGAAATTAAAGAATTAAACCAACAAAAAAAGCTAGTATACTTAGCCCATTTTGCGGCTGGTTGCACCTAAGAAACCATTTGAATTTTCCCATTTTCCAATGAATTATTATGGTAACTTAAACCACATAAAAGTGGAGTTTATTAATTTGTAGATAATTTATAATAATAAATAGCGCATATACATATGTGTTAATGATTGGAACGCCGTGTGGTGGATGAATATGTAAAAACGTCTATTGAAATTATATTTATCTACACCAGTGATTCCCAACCCGGGCTCCGCGAGCGCCTCTGTAGGGCACCGCGGACGATCCAGGAAAAACTGCCATAAGAGTTGATTCTAAAAAACGGCTCTGGAAGCCAGAAAGGTTGGGAACCGCTGATCTACACATTCGTTTTAAATTTGAATTAATTCCATAGAACTTGAGTTGAGTGTTGCTAATTAATAGCAAATGGTTAATAGACAACTGCTTGTTAAATTAAATTAATTAAGGAATGGAATATGGAATGAATGATTGCAAAGTAAAAATGTGTTAACATTGATTTCAACACTAAACCGAAATAGTTTCAGTTCGATTTTTATAATCACAGATTAAACTTTAGTTTGGTGTAAATTTAAAAGGTGAATTGATATTTTAATTTTGTTCATTATTAATGAATTAAACACGAATCGGAAAAGGATACTAAAATTTCCAAAACATAAATAAATTGCAAATATACAACAAGCCAAACCCTAAAATTTTTATCAATACTTAATAATCTTTTTCTTTTTAGTTTTTGATATAAGTATCGAAAAAGAAAGTTTTCGATTCAACTCTCAGTGTCGCGTTTACATTTTATAGGTAATAACTTATAGTATATACAATTTATCGTCGAGTTCTTTAGTTTATTAAAAGTTTTACTTGTATAAATGTACCTACACGTGATTTAACATGACATGATGCCGTCACACAGTCTGTTAAAAGTTAATAGGTTTCCATTATGTTTCATTCCATCGTTTGTAGCTGCTTTCAATTCGATATAGCACCAAAACGTCTCCCAGTATAGTTTCGGAGTAGTTACGAAGTACTCCGAGTACTACACGAGATTTAACATGACATGATGCCGTCACACAGTCTGTTAAAAGTTAATAGGTTCCATTCTGTTTCATTCCATCGTTTGTAGGTGCTTTCAATTCGATATAGCACCAAAAAAGTTACGAACTACGCCGAGTACTTTGAAGTGAGCTGTGCGATATGGAAAGCAGTTAATGAAGAGAAATATTAAATCAAAACATTAAAAACTACGACACGGAAGCTCGTAAATTAAGAATGCAAAACCTAATAAAGCGCATTTACAAAAAGAAGGCATTATCTCTTCACTAAACTGTATTCAACGCATTTTAAATTACAACAGCTAATCGTTATAATAAATTTAATCATAAAATACTATCTCCTTTATACATACCTATATGCTTATATGCTTTTAAGTTAATTCAAATTCATTACAAAGATCTACGAACATAGAAAACTTATAAGTATTAGATACTAATAGCTAGAACATCTTTGATGAATTGTGAAAATTAAAGATGTTCATCGTTAGTTGTAACTTTGTAAGCATCTCAATGTAGAATGTAAAAACGTAAATAAATTAATATTTTCTAATATTGTTACAAAAACAGGACGGGTAAAATGCCTTAATGTTTGATAATCATACTTATCAAAAAGAATGTTTACTTGCAAGTAAATGATTAAATGAGAGACGGAAAATTAAAACATTTTTAAACAAAATTAAATTGAAAAAAAATGTGTTGTGATTGATTATTTTAATTTGCAATACTGAACGTTTATATCTATAACGCAACACTTCAGACCTTTATCTCTTTCTTTCTCGTTTACTCGCAATTGTTGTTTGGGTTGCATACGTTTTCTTATATTGTTCGTTTAATGTTTGACTCTGCAACTGCGTTCGGTTTGTTCGCGAATGATTTCGTAATTTAATCAATTATTTTAATTATATTATGATTTAAATATATCTAAAATATGATGTGGGTGTGCAAACATTGTGTTCGCAACTTTTTGCGTTAAGCTCACTTCTTAACGCAACTCGTTACGAAATATACTATAATTTAACCAACTGATACGCATCGTTTTATTCATGGTTTAATTAGTTTGGTGTATAAATGAGTTTGTTGTGTTTAGCTGCAGTTGCCCCGAAGATAATTATGTTGGTTAAAGTTTAGCAACTTAATTCATACGTAATTGTAGAGGTGTTACGTCCAACGACTGTTTAGTATAAGACATAGCAAGACGATAATTTTAGCATGTGTGTAACGATTACGAAATATTGTAGATTTGTTCCAACAATGCACCAAACTAGTTCCGAACCGTTCCGAACTGTACGACGCATGAGCAGTTTTAAAAAAGCAACGTTTTTTTACAACTGCTCATGCGTCGGACAGTTCCGAACTAGTTTGCTGCTTTATTGGAACAAACCTTGTATGTATAGTTGGTCAGTTAGACTATTTAAGTATTCATTGCTTAATTTTTACTATTATAACTATAATATCACCTAAGTAACGTAATTGTATGATGGGAATTAGAATTTTGGAATAGTTGCGTGTTTTTCGTTTTTATTAGGCTTGTTCCAACAATGCACCAAACTAGTTCCGAACCGTTCCGAACTGTACGACGCATGAGCAGTTTTAAAAAAGCAACTTTTTTTAAAAACTGCTCATGCGTCGGACAGTTCGGAACTAGTTTGCTGCTTTGTTGGAACAAACCTATTATGCTTACTTATATTTTTGTATAAACAAATTGAGACACTGGTGCATATTTTTATACGGCCCGTAGTTTTCTAGAGCAATCGACACGCATTCAATTATTTCCTTTATAAAGAAATAAATAAACAAAAACAAATATTAAACACCCACAGCTATAATAAACTAAATTCTAATTCGGATTCTAAACGGATTGATATTAATAGTAACTAGAAATGAATGTTTTTCTATCAATTATCGCACGAACATTAAAATATATATTACTTTTACTTACATCAGGGATGATATGCGACTCTAGAACTTCAAGAAGATATGGAAATCTCAAAAATTGAACGAAAGAAGCCGAAAAACTGAAAGAAAAAAAAAAAGGATATTAGTTACGAAAGAGAATTTCTGAATATTTATCGGCCATAGACCTGTTACTAATTTCATCACTAGAGGGCGTAGACTTAACTCAAGTCATAACTATAATTTTCGAAAATTTTAAATTGTTTTTTTCCAAGTTACTTAAGTATATTAAATAAATTTCAAGAAACTACATTTGCAATTGTGTTTGAATTTGAACAACTATATGCTTTCATTATTATAGGTATATTAGGATTGTGATTATTATTGCTAAATTATTATTATTATTGCATTCGATGATGCGTTTTGGAGTTTTGTGGTAAAAGGCGTTTTCAACAAGTGGAGCTGCGTGCACTCGTGCTTGCTAAACTTGTAATTCTTTTTTTTTTTGATTACAATAATTTTAAATTTTATAAGAAAATCTTAGGCACATAAAACTTAAGAAGTCATTTCCTCAAATAATAATAATAATAAAATACAAAATGTTAAAGTTTAAAAAACTTAAGGTTAACAATATAGTAATTATAGATTAGAACAATATTATATTTTCTTTATTAACGAAATAATTTATTATTCAAATAAGTTGTGCAATAAATTTTCGAACTTGAAACCCTTAAAAACACAAAAGTAAGAAACCACAAATGTATATTTGTTCGTTTACAAGTGAAATATGTACGTATGGGTGTACTTCATAATGTAAACACTGTTTGGAATGGACTAAAAGTACTTCGCGGCTTTCTCTTTTGAAAACGGCACTCCAGTCGAATATACATTAAATAAGGTATAAAACTATGGAATAAAAAGAATGCTTGTGCTTTTAACGACTTCGGCAAGTCGAAAAATAATATTTACATAAGTCTATAATTCCAACCAAAACACATATATCTATTGAAACCGTCTATTTATGCAAACATGTAAAAGTTCGACTAAAGTAAAACTTACTAAAAGTCGTTAAAATGTATGCAACTTTTTTCTAACTTTTCATTAGAAATATACCCGATTACCGACAATTAGTGTTATAGCGTGTTATAGTCATAGTATAAACACACAATGTTTATCTTTAGACAAAATAGTTAAAAAAAAAGTATAAATTGACATTATGACCGTTGCAGAGTTATAGGTTATAGCGATTCAGTGAATTTTGTATTATTAGTGAGATTGTTGGTAGCACTGCCATGATGTCAAAATCATAACCTTAATCAAAACAGTGTTACCAACACACCAACCTATAACCTTAATCAAAACAGTGTTACCAACACCAACCTATAACCTTAATCAAAACAGTGTTACCAACACACCAACCTAT
>JARJEB010020642.1:0-11265 GCA_030264535.1 Liometoxenus newtonarum | reverse complement strand
TTACACAAATTTACACAATTTTACACAAATTTACACACATTTACACAAATTTACACAAGTTTACACAAGTTTACACAAATTTACACAGATTTACACAATTACACAAATTTACACAGATTTACACAAATTTACACAATTACACAAATTTACAAAAATTTACATAAATTTACACAGTTACACAAATTTACACAAATTTACACACATTTACATAAATTTACTTAAATTTAAAGCTTATTATTCGTGAGTGGTGACAATGTGAGTCATGTGTGCCTGCACACACACATAATAATCGCTGTTTTACGTGGTCGTCGCGGATAAAATTTATTAAAAATCGTTTGCATTCAAATTAAATAATTATTTACATTTTATTAAAGTTTAAACATTTTCTTTTATAAGTGAATTTTTACAAAGAAATATCAAAAGCCCTGCGCGCGATAACGTTATTAAAATACCGGTAAACGGAAGAGGTCACCGGTAAATGAAATAAATTTATTAAAGGTATATATCGGTAAGAAATAGCGAAAATTCAAAAATAATAACGTTTGCCGGTATTTTGTTACCGGTATTATTTACCGGATCCAAGCCCTGATTTATTTGGAAATAATATAAAATCTTACTTGTATTTCTTTGAATTTCAGGAACAAAAAGGTGAAATATAACATCTTGATGGTAAAACTCGATGTGTTAGGGCAGAACTTTAGGTTTAGGACCAGATGTGAAACAAATAATAATGATAATTGTTGGATGTATTATTAATTTACAGATTCAGATATACTAAATGCAAAATAATTTAAAATGAAGATGAACTAGATAAAAATTAGTCAGGTATAGAAGGTACTATTAATTAGGGAAATACTTACAGATCAACGTTTTAGGATATGCATGCAAATCTTTATAAAATTATCAACTTAAGCTTTTAGAATGCTTAATGTCGAATTTAGGTCAAATTTAGTATTTCTATAGTCTATACCAATAGTTAAATTAATTCAAATTAGTTTTGTTATTATATTAGGTGGTATGTAATATAGTATACAGGAATTTGTAATGTCTGTCAACGTGGAGGGTGGGTAAAAACATATGAGATCAAAAAGGATGTTTGTTTTCGTATCCGTGTTTTGCCCACATTTTCTTTATTTGACAAACCATTACAAAGTTCTGTTTAGTGCACATTGTGGTTGTGTGTAAAAAGTTCATTGCACAATTATTATCAGCATGATAATTTTTGCATGTTTACTTTTCTCTTTACTGTATGTTAACTTACGGGACATGGTATGAATGTGATAACTCTCGCTCGCTCTATACTATATTATGAACAAACTCTAGTTACTTATACTTGATTGACTTTTAATCAACACTTGAAATAGTAGACCAGGGTTTATGCTGTAGTGTCACGAAAAACCATAATTTAACCAGGTTATGGAACTGCAGGATGTGTTGGGTTCACGTAGACCATCAATGGAGAGTCTCACCGATCAACATTTACATCCCAATGCTCCACCATATCCAAATACACATCGTAGATCACCTAGTTTAAGGTAAGCTCCTTCATAGTCGTAGGTTTTTGTAGGTGCTTACCTAATTCCATTGATATTAGGCGTGGTAACTCACCATCGATGCAAAGAAGTCCGTCTCCGGGTCGCAGGTATCCATCGCATTTGCATCACGACATAGGATTTTCCGATACTGTATCGAACGTAGTTGAAATAGTCAAACACGAACATCAGAGATCTTCGCAAAGACATAGAAGAGGAGGTAGTAAGGATTTTTCCACTCATTGTCTTTAGAATTATATCATTAAGTGATCCCCGCATTCTAGGTGAATTCCTGGGATCCTGGTCAGCGTCAACTAGTCCTGCCAGATCACCATCGCCGACGAACAACCGCCATCATTACAATTCACGACATGGACCATACCGATCATCACACAGAGGTGCCACATACGGTACAACAAGTCTTTGTCAGAGATCTAGATCCCCAAGTCCCACACATCCCGTGCCTCATCAACACGGTCCTCCTACAATCGGTATTAGTAGAATTTCACGACGTTTGAATACACGTATAATATGATATTTTGGTCTCCATTAATTTGTAGCTTGCGCGGTCGTTGGGTTACCAGTGCATCATTCAGCAGCAATGCAAGGCAGCGTCCAACACAGTCATCCAGTGTTAGGATCACGTCGAGGGCAAGGCAGACGATTACCACCGACACCATGTAAACCGTCAACATTACAACTACGTCCCGGACCAATCAACTTTCCAAAACTGAATGCATCGCCGACACATGTAACTAAAACAATGTCCCCTTCCCAAACAATTAAATGCAAATAAAATTAATCATTAATTAGTTTGATCTCTTGCAGCTGCAGTCACATTCAGCGCACGCGACGCCACATGCGGCACCGCATAATATGGCATTGGTACGAGAGCGGGAACCACCGCGGGAAATGATGGCACCTCTAAGAGACGCACCGGCGGCGCCGCTCAGTTTCGAGCAGGCGGTGGCGTTGGGACGTGGCGGCCGCATGCTGCCAAGTCCCGTACCCAACGGTTACAAACCAAAACCGTCGAGGTCCCGACATTCAGATTCCGACGACGACGACTGGTGCTAACACTAGGGGAATACTCAGTCAAATGAGTATCACACAGTGATGGCTTACTCGCAAAATGGCCTTTAAGGAATTGATTACTGTGTTTATTTATTTGTGCTTGATGTGAAAAAATATTTAAAACAAACATAGGTAATTATAAAATAAACCGAATCGACTCTTACTTAGTGCGGTGTGTACTATTTATATATGCACACAAAAAACAAGATAAATAATTCAAAATAATAACTCTTCATCGTATATTGAAAAATTAGATAAAAATTTTAAGTTCATGAACATAAAACCTACATAAATTTATTAAAAAGATATTGATTATTTTGTTACTATACATAGATATTGTATTTCGTTATACCTAGATACTATTCGTTCCGAATATTCCGAATGTTGGGTGAAGGAAGAAGCCACTCATGTTTAGTATTATATTGGATGTTCCAGGAAATACAGGAACAAAACTAATTGGTTAATTTATATTTTATTCTATTCGTTCAACTGAAAATATTAGATCACTCCATAAAAAAGGGCCCAATATGTGAATTGCCGAATAGCGGTTTTTTAGGGATTGGCCTTAATGGAATATCAATATTTATCAATCGAAATTTGGATAACAATCACGTTTATGTCAAATTCGCTGCAATTTTTCATGCCTTAAATTTAAACGTTTACAAAAATTCCTAAACATTAATCACCATATATGGAGTGTCAAATATTCGTGATTCATTACTATATAACAGTAGAAGTAAAACTTGTTATTTTCATATTAATATTTTTTAATATTTGTAACTTGTATTCCTGGAACCAAACATTATAACGTGTTCGTATTTATGTAATTGAAGACTTCAATCTGCAAGAAAAGCAAACAAAGAAGTGAAAGAAAAGGAAAAAAAGTTCAACAAATTTTTTATAAACTAACTGCCAATCGAAAAAGTTCATAGTAAAATCTCCAAGATAAACACCTGTAAATTATATTAATAACATAATTACCTACAAATTAACAAAAATTCGTTTAAGCTTTAAGTTTATCTGGCGACCGGAGTTTGTATACCTGTGTAAATACAAACATTAGTTACTACAAGCCCGGCTAATTAATAACAAATGAAATTATATATGTAGTCTCTATTAAACCAAACATGATAGATTTCGAGTTCACTACATTGTATGGATGTCATTTTTACCAAAATAGTCTTAACCTGATATATGAAAAACATGAAAGAAAAAATATTATTAATAATTATAATTCTTCCCTAAAGTGCTTTAAAATCACTAAATTTACGAACCATACTTAATACATAAATTAACAAACAAAACCATAACCACTTATTATCTTACATACTTAATATATTAGTAATTAATTAAGAAAATTCAATTTCAATTTACTGATCTAAATAAAAATGAACAACAAATTAAACAAGCAAACAATAATAAAGCAACATTAAAAACTAAGTATATATTTACGTTTCGCTAATATACTACGATTTGTATATTATTATCGATATATACATATAACATATTTAATCTAATAATTGCTAAAATATGTAAATTTAATAATGAACCGATTTTTAAGAAGAAAAATACTGAAGTGTTGATTGGTTGATTGATAGACATATTAATTAGAAAAGAGAAATTGATTATTAAACATATACACGTACCAATGTTGATACAAAACCCATTTTATTGTACTATCGTATTAGATATTTGATTGTAAAATCACGTTTGATTCATATTGGTTGATATATCATGGTGTTTTCTGTGATATATGTAACACGGCAATGGCAGTTCTGGTCATGCAGGAGGATCTCACATACCTATGACACATAAATATTCATAATGTTTCATATTTTCTGTAGATCAGATACCGTAAAATACCAATCTTTGTTTCATTAATATGCAGTATGCATTAGGTGGACAAAAAAATTGCTGCGTTCCAGTTATTGACTTGTAGAATACAATCAGCCCGATTACGAACCCAACCGAATGTGCTCCAATGGCAACGCCATAAGTGGAACAAAGTGGCAATATTAGTTATTGTACAAACCTCTTTTTTACCTATTTCATACATTTGTCCAATTGTTAACACACGTAAAACACAATTATGTAGCTACCTAAAAGACACTCACACAATGGAAATTATAAAACACACGAGGCGACGGATTTATTTCTAATATTCCATTCAAATTTAAATTGTTTAATTGTAGTTATTATACAATTGCTGTCCGGCCATCGCTTTTTAGATTTTTTTAATATTAATTGAATGGATTATTAAGAAATATTATTTCATTGTATAGTTGTATTTTTAACAAATGAGATGCCTTATATTAAAAAAAAAACTCTAAACCGAAGTCTACGCAAAGAGAACCATTTAGTTTAAGTAAATGAAAAAGATACATACAAAGTGAAATAAACAAATCAAGCGAACAGAAAGATTAAAGACAAGAAAACATGATAATATCGTTGAAGAAATTTTAAAATGAAGAAAGTTAAACGAAAATAAATAAGAAAATTATTATTGTTGAAAAGAGATTGATATTGATAATTAATAAATAAATCAAGCACTCACGTTTCCGACATTCACAATCTTAGCGTGTATTTCGGTCTTAAACTTAAATATATATATATTAAATTATAACATAAATTTAAACTTACATATATACATATTAAAATATTGATACGCATATACTTAAAACTACATTTAAACCTTTTTTATATAAAAATTAGATGAAGAACATGAGAGACCGTGTTTTAATGTCTAATTATTAAGATTTAGTTAGGTTATTGAGAAAAGTGAGAAATTTAACAATAAATGAGATTGTGGACATTTGAAATTAAAATAAATGATAAAAAATTGAAAGATGAAAAATTGGCTGTAAATATTATAAATATCACTATAATTAAGAATAGATGGAAATGTGTTCCATATGCACATAATACGTTTAGAACAATCCTTTTGCGTATTACTATATTTGATATATTAGGGTTCATTTGTGCATTTATTTGACACGTATTACCACTCAAGTATACCCGACATATTTCTTTGGCAACTTTCCAATTATAAATTAACAAATTCATGATCTAAATTTCCATCATATTCATTGTAAATATGCACCGATTACGCGATCAAAATCATCGTTATTCGTAGTTTCATTGAAATTGGAGAAAGACAAATCGCAAATAAAAGAAAATATTGGCTGATAGTAAATATTGTACGAATTATATTCAGAAAGAAAATTTGTGCATATTGAACACAACATTTTTTCGCAGCAGCTCGCAAAAATAAAATTCATAAAATAGCTAAAGAAGACATTTAAACGTTTGCACACAGTGTATGCAAATAATGTAACAGAAAAGAAACTAATCCAAAAATGTATAAAATTAAGGAAAACACTCTAAAATTTAACTTTCCCATTAACATTTGAGTTTCAAGTTATATACGTTGTCATTTCGTTTGCTCCTCAAATAATTTAAAATCTACGATTGTAATTTTGGTGTTTAACACGTTAGAATGATGTTTCATAACGAACTTATTTTTGAGTCACGCGTTACCTTATTGCATAGTTTAACAGACTCATAGTGAGGAAACGATAATTACAAAAATTCTAATTCGATATTTGTGACGAAAGTTGGATCTTTCTGATTTATAACGTTACCGATATTGGACTAGACTGGACAAGTATTCTGCAATTCGGCTTGCTGTTTTTTCCGTTCTTCAGGGCGGTCATTTCCGTGTGTTTGCTTTTTTTCAGTATTTCAAGTCAAGACAGGGCACGAAAATGCCTGTCGTATGCGGTTGTGCATGCTGATGAGTGAGGGTGCAAGTTCAGCTGGTTCAGAGCCATTACAAATTTTCTAGATTCCGTGCATGCATTCGGTTCAGTTAAATCGAAAATGCTTGAATCCCATATGTCTTAAATTTTGTTAATATAAACGATTAGGAAAACGAGTAAGACAAACCAATTGAAAAACTTTAATTTTATTATGTATGTGTGTTTCAAACCATTAAATTTTAACAGTTTATTATATTTTGTAAATGAAACAAATGAAACACAAACACAATCATAAAACAAGAAAAAAAATATAAAAGATTTTATCGGTCGCGCGCATATAGTCGTGTGTCTTGTGCTGTGTGGCTTCTTTGATGCAGTGAACAACGCTTCGATGGGCCACTCGCTTGCATCTAACTTTAATAATAAAATCATAAGATTCGTTAAAAACTACATACCTACTGTCACTAATCACTAAATCATTAAGATCATAACAAACCTTCAAATAAAAACTTGAATAAATCGAAGACGATTTTCCAGTGATGTTGTGTTCCCTAGTTCTAGTTCTCTTTATTATTATACATATTATGAATAAATTAATGAATAAATGAACAAAAGAAAAAGAGTAGTGAAAGAAAATAAATAAGGTAACATGAAAATCCGACTAATGATTAAAAATGACATGAATAAAAACTTTATACTTTAATTATAAATAATTAATTAATTATATTATAATATATTAATTACTAAGTATATAATAAAAATAAAATACGAGTTCAAAGTCCAAATTTTATAAAATTCAGCATCTGTACATATATTTTAAATCTAGATACCTAAATATGAAGTAACAAGGTGAACACGAAAATTAATTAAAATTGAATGAAAATGTAAATTGATGTTGATAAAACCTGTTGAAAACAGATAAACGTCTGTATACTACACTGACCCATCCACATTTCAAAAATGATGCTGCGTTAATACTTACTAAAGAAAGCCAAAAGCGATACATAATAAAAAACAAATGAAAAGAAGAAAACAATGATTAAATTTTTTGGGGAAAAAATTATTACAAAACAATTACAAGTCTATTGAAAAAAAAAACAAGAACAAAAACTATGAAAGTATTATCTTGTTGTATATATAAATAATAAGTGCATAATTTATCTAACGAATAGTGAACATCAGCAACATTTTTGAAGTTGGTTGTGAAAATAAAACCTGATTCTTCGACGAAAGAGTATGATGTGAAAAATGTGTTTAATAAAAAAGACAAAAATCTGAACAGAAAAGAAATTCGAAAACTTGAAAGAGAACAGAAAAACGTTTAACAAATGAATAAGATTTATAAATAAATATATGATAATGATATGACATAAAAAATCTTTTTCGTATTATGTTATGTATTGAATATTTATGTAATTTATTATTAATTAATCTAAAAATATCAGTTAGAATATTTGCATTAGTGTTATAATTAAACAACAACAAAAACTAAAAAAAAATATTATCATCGCTTTAAAGCCCATTTTTTAATGAAAATCGTAAATAAATTATAATAATATATAAAAAGAAACACAATGCGCACAAAGCAAATCCTAAATATGCACTATCTTCATTTTTAACACATTCTCTTGCCATCTTCTTTTGTTACCATCATTTATTAATCCTTTGCTCCCATTCAAGAAAAATGTACATCATAAAATTTTGCTATGAGTTTATTACTTTTGGTATAAGCTTTCAGCAAGAAGCACGCTGATCACCACAATTTCATGAAAATCGCAGTTGGAAAGTACTTGGCCTAACGGGAAAGTATATGTACACGAAAAATACAAGAGCGATAACCTACAAATACTTTATCAATTTAGAATTTATTCTGTTCTGAAAGGCCGATAACGTTCGCTCAATTCGATGTCTTGTGGATGGTTTTAAGCCTGGCCAATGTAAAATTTTGCATACTTCCATAAATTGAAATGATAAAAAAGGAGTAAAAGTCTCCCAACTGAACCAGCCAGATACGCAACTTTTACTTCTTTTTTTATCATTTCTCGCTCAGTTGCTGAAAAATCCGCGTATCATTAGGCTGAAGTTAATCTCTGTTCAACGATAGTTGTGATATCCCCGTTTTTCTTTTTAATAATTGTTTATTTTACTTTTGCTTTGAACTGAAGTTTTACTTTGAGTTAAGTTTTATTTTGAACCTGATTGTGAGTGGTTGGTGAGTTGTAATTCGATATGTAGTGTTTGTTAAAGGTGCCATAAAAAAGTTTGATTTGAAACTGTAATCGGTAATTGTTCGTAACAACGTGTTGTTGTCCTTATGAGTGCTGGTCTGGGCACACATTGTAAGAGAACAAGAGTTTCACCACTCTTAATACCAACAAATCCTAATTCATTTTTTATTAACGACGCAACGTTAGTCGGGCGTGATTGCGCAATAAGTAAGTGATTAATTAATATTTCACGAAGTTCGCAACGGCTAGCTAAGGAATGAGTATTAACTTGATTTAAGGAACGTTTACTCGATTGCTTCATATATAAAAATGTGGTATTTACAAACAATAAATCTATCTCAGCTGGGTGTAGTCGCAAATTTGTTTCCTAATGCCTTGCAGGTGACATATTGAGAATAATCATTAATTGTGGATGTTCTGTTAAATAAGCTTTCATATTACATACTGCTGTTTCTTCTAATAATGATAAAGCAAAAACATTTGAATATTGTTTAACTACAAGGTAGTTTGGATTAATAAATTGTATGAAATGGTAAGTAGTTACGCGCCAGAAATTCAAAATTTCAATTTCCAAGTTGAAAATTTTCAAAATGGTATAAATAAGGGGGATTTTACCCAATTCAATGCTTACAGTAGCGGTATTTGATGTTTCATTAAAACATGAAACAATCTTCAAGCGTCTCTGTTAAACCAGTGCACCACCAGCTCGAATGACCAGCATCTCCTCAGCTATGGACAGCTGTTTCGTCTCACAACAACTCATCAGCATAGCTTGTTGAGGAGATACCAATCACTTTTTTTTCGGTAGGTGGGAGAATCCACCATAGGATAACTACTGACTCCCGTCAGTAGCCAATGTCGGACTCTTACTGACTAAACTCCCACCTAAATACCTATCTTCGGAAAAATATCCATGGATAGGAAGCCTGGAGACGCCTCTGCCTCATAATAACCATTAAACATCTTTAACTGGAGTTGCAAGCATTAATTGGGTTTATCCCTTACTTTTGAAATATATTTTATTTCCTCCACTCAACTGATTTTTTACTCATTCATTATGACGATGCTGGACAAAGATCAGAAAATATGGGAGATTGCTACGGAAACACACCAAACTGAATCAACAAGTCATCTTCTTAGCGAGATGCAGACGTCGTAAGGTCTGCCCCAACTTCATCCAACACAACATCAAAGTCGCATCGGGATCAGCGTATGTGCATAAGTTAGTTAATAAGATCAAACTTAAATGGTTAAATTTCGAGATCAGATTGTTGTACAATAAAAACCAATTCAACTTTTGTTACAGACTTATAATGTTCGTAAAAGTTCGTAAGTTCGTAAAATTCATTGCACCCCTTAGAATGGGATTGTTTATACAATAAGTTTAGATAAGATTGACAGGTCAGTCATTCAGAAGAAACGTTTGATTAAGAAATTTAACAATTTAAAGGACAGTAAGAATACCACTAGTTACTCCAATGATACAAGTACACAAACGTTCAAGCTATCATTACATGAAACAGGACAGCTTGACAATGAGAACAATAATTAATTTAGTTTACCACAACATGACAATCGAACACCTTTACCTCTAAATAACACAGCTACCGATCCGGTAGTTGGAGCATTAAACAACATCAACACTGTACATGAAGATGTAGTTTTCCAGAATTTCAGCAACATAAATTTAGAGTTAGTGAACACGAAAACAAATATCAATTATTAAGTTCAATCTTGGCGCATGATATCTATCTAGTACAGTTTTACCCTAGGACCTTAAATCTCTCTGATGTCAATTTCAGCACAGGTCAGTTGAATGGCTTAGATATGGGATTGAAAACTATCCATTTAAGTAACACCAACGTCAATGATTTCAAACAGTTATCATCAGATTTTTTCAATATTTTGAAACGTGAAAAATTGGATGAACAATCCGGTAACATAGAGTTTCAACGGATGAATGCATTTAGTTGCATATATGAAGGTTCTAAAGACACAAGAATATCTACTTCTGAGAAACGGTTTGTTGATTTGATGAAGAAGTTAAAATCAAATGATTTGACAATCACAAAGGCAGATAAAGGCAACACGTTAGTAATTATGAATAAATCTGAGTATGTCAAAATCACTGAGAAGTTCTTACGAAGTGAAACGTTTGAAGTGTTGGCCACGGATCCGTTACCCAAATATATTACTAACTTAAAGAAAATCTTAAACACTGTTAGTCAAAAAATGTAAAATATCTTAAAGTGAGTTGTCCGAAGATGCCAAGACTATATGCGCTACCTAAAATCCATAAAATTCCGGATATTCAAACAATTGACAAGTATTTAATTAACATCCTACTAATACGTCCGGTGGTAACATTCACCAGTTCTCCTTCTTACTTTTTGGCCGATTGGCTTAACAAAGAACTACCGAATGTTGTTGATTTCGTAGGAGACTATACTTTGAAGAATTCACAACAATTGGTGCATGAACTAAATGGGATTACTCTGACAAATAATATGATCTTGGCATCATTCGAGGTTGTTAATTTATTTACTAACATCCGAGGTCAAAGAATGTTTGAAGTTGGTGTTGGATCGGTTGGTCAATTTAAATGTTTTACCTGAAGTCATAAAGGATTTGACGTGTTTGCTTGAACTGTGCCTGGACCAAGATTTTTTCGTG
>JARJEB010020599.1:0-12976 GCA_030264535.1 Liometoxenus newtonarum | reverse complement strand
AAAAAAAAAGTGGAGAAATTTAAATTTAAATTTAAAAAAGCTGATAAGTATGCAAGCCATTAAACCATTTGTTCAAATGTTTAAACAACATACTGTCAATTAATAAATTTTTGAGACGTCAAATTTCGTGTTCTAACATAAAATTCGTTTTTTATTAATAATGGCTACATACATGCTTCCAGAAAAGTTAAGAATGGTTACTTTTCCGAGCCACAAAACATTCAAGTAAAGAAAAAGAAAACACTTGTGAAAGGTAAAAGCCTCAGAAACTTTTTGACGCAATTGTAAGTGTGGTTGCCTACCATGTTTTTTTTTCAAATTTCTTTAATTTATTTTTTGAAGAAATAGGACTACTCTGATTATTAAAAATTATCAGAATGGGTTAAAAAATGGTACAGATTAAGAGTGTGATTGTTTGCGTCGCAAAATTTTCAGCAAGAGACCTATTAATTCGACCTAAAGTTTTTACCATGTAAATCCCTATGGAAGATCGTTAAAAGATCACACGGTATATACCTACATATAAATCCAACATTTGATTTTATATAATCTATATTTGTATTTTAAATTTTTATGTATAACTACCCAGTACACATCATCACGTGTTGGTCTTAAGTTAGTATTTTCATATTATTTTTGTATTGCATCATCGGTCGCGGTCCATCGAGGTATTTTATATTTGAATCACTAACCTAGACGACTCATGAGACTATTCATGGGACTTGCGGATTGCGAATGCGAATGATGATACATCAGCATTTCCTATTTGCTGTTTGTTGCCTGCCTGGTAATGAAATTCAGAGTTTTTAATATTCAAGTAAAACAGGCACATTATTTTTGTGTAAACACGATGATGAAATTGAATTAATTGAAGTTATATTAGAATTCAGTGGTTCCCAAACTGTTTGCTACAACTTTGCCAACAGTAAAAGTAAATGTTTTCAATTTGGGCTGCGAACTGTTTGAAAATCAATGGTTTGATGGATTAAAACTTTGTGCTTAATATTCAAACAAAATTCAAATAAACTCGCGTCACGTCACTTTTGTGTTTCTTTGACTGCAATTCAAAAATCTCACTCTGATGGAAAAATACCCGCAGCTCAATCAAAAGTAAAGATTCAGTTAAATTTTTTTGGCATCTGTTCTTTTTAAAACATTTCGAAAAAAAGCGCAGCCAATATTTATTATTTTCCGCTGTATTCCTTTACTCCTGTACTTGGTCCTGCCTCTTACTTGCTAACTGCGAAAATGTATATTTTGTATTCGTTTTGTTGAGCAGCAGGATCGTCATATTTTCCACCAGAGGCACAGCTCAGACGCTTTTTTCGTCGCTGTCGTCATCTCAAGGCGTCTATCCTGCAGTCCGCTTGAAAGATTTTAGCATGTGTTCTCGTGCCTGCACGCTGCCTGCTGTTCAAGCATAGCAAAGCTTTCCCTTGCTTGCTAGCTTACTTTCATCAACTAGAGGCAATAATCAGCAGGGTATAGTATAGGTAGACCAGTGATTCTCAACCTCTTTTTCCTCACGGTACACTTTTTGCTCATTTAGAATATTGTCGGCACACTTGACCGACGCTTCCTCCCTATGGGTAGGGTCAGGGCGGACAACTTCAAGAACTTCGCGGCACACTAAAGTGCCCCGGCACAGTGGTTGAGAATCACTGGTATAGACTATAGGCATATAAAATACGAACACGTTTTTGCACATCGATTCATCTATAATAGCAAAATCGTAAAACAAAAGCTGCGTAACGATGTTGGGTAGTAATATCTATTTAATAGTTTATTGCCTGATTGGTCAGATCATCACAGGCACAGCGCGAAAAACCATTCTACTCCCGAAGTTAACGTTTCATGGTTTCATTGTTTTTGTTGCATATGAGGAGAGGGTAGTAAAAATTATCTATTGTCCTTATTTCACTTTAGGGTAGGGTAGGGTAGGGTAGGGTAGGGTAGGGTGTAATTGTAATCCTCCAAAACAGTTGAAATAGGATTTTGATGTGATATATTTCGTCCATTGTCCTTGATTAGTTCGGGCACACCTTTACGTTCAGTGTTTTGTTATTAAAACATGTAATGCATTATTATATCCATTATTAGACTATTTTAATGAGTCTTGTGACGAATTTTGTAGGTATACTTAATAAATTTTCTACGTAATTTCTACGATTCTTGTTTATACTTGGTTCTCGTGACTCGCGGCATTTATTAAACGCACCTATGGGACGGACGATCGTGTGTTGGTTGTATGTAATGCAGAGTTCAACACGAAAAATTGCTGAGAATAACAGGTATTGTGGTTATTTATAATGTATGCCAGTCGGGAGGGAATCTCATGGAGACATGACGTCATAGTCGTCATCCAAACAGAACGGTTCTAATGGTCTATAGCTGCGTTCAGTCTCTATACCAGCTAGAGTCAAGTCGATTCTATCCTTTCTATATACAAAACATCAACTTCCAAGTCGAACTAGAGCACGTTAAATCATAGCTAGCTTATAGTGGAAGTAAAGAGTAGAGAGTATAGCACGGTAACGGCGTCCAACCGACCGGCCGACCAACTCAGTCGACGCTCGCGACCTCCGATCGATTTCTCTCTCGACTCCGGCCCGCTGCTCTACTCAAGTTAAATTCACTAATATATAAACGATATTACAATTGGCAGCAGAGGAGACAGACGCCTTGTGTATTTTGTATTTGTTCTCAAACTAAAGCCAAACAGCAGCAACAGCAGCATTTAGGTACACACAATTATTCCTTTCTTTTTAGTGGAAATGACTTTTCAATTGGCTGACTTTGATTCTTCCTTTTTTTATGATTATTAATATCATAGTGGATGGTGGAAAAGCACCAGCTGTGTGACTGACTACAATCCGACAGCTTGTACGTTCATCGTGTTCAGTTGTTTGTTCGCTTGGAAAGGAAAACTAAGGCGATGGCCATGCCGCGCACACCGCTGACGTCATACGAGAGCGGAGAACGTTTGTAAAGGTCAAGCCTTGGCCCTTTTCGCCTTTTCTTTCCATATCTTTACATTATTTACTTACGCTCAGCATGAGCATGGATTGTACGCGTTGAGAATGTACATATGCACAAGGAAAGGAAGAGAGGAAAATGTCCAGTTGTATGTCTAATGCCCATCCCATTTTACTTATGATGCGATGTTAGAGTTTCTAGTAATAGGTCTCTTTTATGCGAGTGAGCGTTTTTCGAGGACATTATCAAGGCATGCCGATTCCGCGAGCTATGCTCTGCCTGCCTGAAGTCTCTCCTCGCACTCCCACTGACCTATTTTTATGCTTTTAGTTAAACTATCTAACGCACGAGCAGGAGCAACGTGCGGGACTAGACTGGGGAAAGCTAGAGGGAAAAAAAGAAACGAAAAATGATGCATAAGCACGTCCAATTCAGCATTAATTTGTAGATTGATATTCGAAAGCTCATTTGTCATCAACACTCCACCCGCGTGAAGGATGGCCGAGCGGAATTGAAATTTTGCATGGATCGGTGCAGATGGGAAAGTGGTTGCAACGCTTCGACGCACAATTAAAATATGCTGCTGCTGATGTACAAGTCGATGACTGATAAGTGTATCGTTGGATAGTTTTCCGCGCAGCATATCCTTTTGCATATTCGGCAATTAGTCCTGGGCCAGATGCAGCAATATAGAGGAGAGGTAATGAGCTGGGTGCGAAAACTTACTGTATATCCTGGTCCAATATGTCCCGGCTGCGGTAGCAGGTCGCCCCGAGCCCTTTTCACAGTCCAGCCTGACTAGTGACGGTTCCGTAGCGACGGTCAAGTTAACATTGGGCGTCCGCGTACTGAATCAGGAGCAGAAATTGCTGGCCGCCCTATGACGACGCACCCAGGCTACAGGAGGAGCAGCAGAGCAAGCACACAACACACGCACGCACGGCACGATATATGCAGCTACAGCTATACTACTTGCACGTCGATATCCAACCAAAACCCAACACACGTCGGCGATCTCGCGATTTGCTCGTTCTCTCGTTAGGCTAGCTCGCGGTGTTAGCTCTCACATACTGCGATGTCGACGACGACGACTCGCTCGCGGTGGCCTCGGAGACTAGGCTCGACTCGACCGACAAATTCGACCCGTTCGGCTAGCTCTCGGAACACAAACGAACGCGGACGGGACGACAGACAGCCTGATGTCTGCTGCCTTCTCTCACCACCTCGCCGAGGAGCCGTTCTTCTCGGCGGTTGACATCAACGACTCCTCGTCCGAATCGGTGCTGGTGTGCTGATCTTTTGGCAGCACCACGACTTGCTGGAGGGTATCTCGCGCGATTCAGCAACCAACAGAGCGACCGGCGAACCAGCAGGATTGTTGAATGATTTTCATGCACCACACGCGCGCGTTGTTGTCGCTACCTGCTAGTTCTCGCGCGTCGATTATGTGAAATAGCACTGATGCCTTTTTGGCGACGTGCGCACTTTATTCATCGTCCTTACGACGCTGCCCTCTGTTGCCACACTGCCAACTCCTTTACAATAACCATCAGGACCGACAATAGGGATAATCCAGAGTTTTCCAGATTGCCCTACGAATGAAATAGTTGACTAGCACTAGAGATAAGCTAGTCAACTATATATCAATGAAGTGGAACTAAATATTTTTCATATTCAATCGAGGATTTGCAGTACCATGACTCTTTCAGGATTAGTCGTGCAGGCTGTTTCGAAGCACTGATTATCGTGGTTAAACTTTAACCGTAATATATATCATAAGTAGCTGCATCAATACGGGAACAATGGATACGGTCTTTAAATAGGATGCACGTTAGTTAAGGAGTAGTAAAGGCTAGTCTGTTCCTGTTGCAGTTGGAATAAGAAAATTTGAAAACAATGGAAATTGCGGAAATGTAGAAACATGTTAACCTTGACCTTGAAAGGGCATTAACATTAGTGCCAAAATTATAAATAGATTAGGTTTAAGTATTGTTTAGAATTCAAGAATTACTAATAAAACAAAAGGAAAATTGTTACTTACTCAGAAAAGAAAAGCTTCCTTATTCGTTTTCCTTTTTGGCTCGCCTGTCTAGTTTAGTCAATTTAAACCAAAAATAATTAAATAAACAAAAGTGTCATTAAAACATACTTTCGCGCCTTGGGTCACTATTTTGTGACACCCATTGATATTGCAATTTTTCTGTACGTGGTTTTACACTTTTACACTGATGATGTGCACATTTTTACTAAACAATAAATTATTTGCCACTTGCATGAGCACTGAACTTTCGTTTATATCGATTTATTTATATTTTTAAACTCGGCTGCAATTAATCCAATCAAATAATGATGATTAACCCAACTGATGCACAAAGTACGATGAGCAGTGAGCACAATGGTATTTACTATTAATACAAGTGCATTTATAATCTTGAAAACGTTTATAATTCTTGATTCTAGACCAACACGACTCTAAATTGGTAATAAATAAAAATATCTTTACACAGAACTCAATAAAGTTAGTGCGGATGTAATTATAATTTATTAATAAATTAATTATAGTCGCTAATTAAGTCGTTAGTTGATACAGTCAGTATTGATGTTCAAATGTTTATGATATTTGTTTGACAAACTAATATAATTTTGAATGACGGTGAGACGTAATTAAAAAGATAAATTTTGCGCTTAATAAGTACAAGAACGCAAACAGAAATCACATGTCAGACAAATTATCAGAAAGAAAATTTTCGGATCTAATCCATTTTTTTCAAAATTATTTTAAAATAGTTTCAACTTATTCATAAATAGTTCCACCAATGGAAAAACAAAGTGATTTTATTTTTATGCTGTGTTCGCAGCTAAAATAAACGAGTCAAACTCATGGCAGTGGGGAGAAGACTTGTATTGTTATTGTTAAAGACACACCTACGGTCTGGAAGAGAGTGGGGATGTGGGACGGACGACGACACACCATGATGACAAGTCAGTGCATCAGTTGACAAGTGACATCGCCACTGCCATTAGCATGAGTTTGACTCGTTTAATTTAGCTGCGAACATTGCGTACGCTATACTCTATGTTCGATGGTAAAATAAACGCTCTGTATATATATTTCGACACTTAAATGTTGATTTAATTTATGAAGGAATTTAAGAATTGTATTAACAAATTATAATTTACAAAGAAATAAAGGAAAGCTAACCAAACCAGTTTTTGTCATCATAAACTCGTAATCTTTTAATTTCACTTACGTCGGTTATTCCATGGTTTGTGTTCTACTATAAATTAAAATAATCCATTGTGAGTGACACATGGATTATCTACTATTTAAGTGTAATATTATTGCGTGCGTTATGTTTTATTAACGTCACAAAAGTTTTATCAGTCGGTGCAATTGTAAAAATATTGTCTCTAGGTAGGTCCGTATGTCGTTAATTATTTACTTAATTAAATTCTATTGATGAACACTTGTCATCCTATACCGTGCGTTTATTTTACCGTCGAACATAGCATGTCGTCTATATTCGACGGTAAATTAAACGCATGGCCACGGGATTTGTATTGCTAACGACACACCAACGGTAGGGGTGATAGCAGGGATGTAGGACGGACGACTACACACCACGATAACAAGTCAGTTGCATCAGTGTGAGAGCTACATGATCATTTCACATTCGTAAAACGTGTTGCATCGAGATTCGAGTTGTATGAGTTATTTGAACGACCGAACCCTTGAAAAAGATGTTAACGATTGATAAACAATTTGTGAACAATCAATGCAAATATGACAAGGAACAAAATTGACAACTGACAGTAACGGCATCGCCACTGCCCACATCCTCACTCCCAGTCTCCCAGTCTGTCGTTAGCAATACCAATTCACACTGCCATGAGTTTGACTCGTTTATTTGACCGTCGAACATATGAACATAGCACATCCTATGTTCTATGGTAAAATAAACGCTCTGTATAATATTGATATTATTCGATTATAAGGTAAAAAAGAAAACTGTTTAATTATGAACGAATTTAAACAAGTCATTTCCTTGAACTTGGCAAACGTCATTCTTGCAGCTTGTATGCATCGCGTTCCTTGTTGGCGCGGTTCACATAATAAATATTCAAATCTACAAAGAGATTTAAAATGATTGATATCTAATTCATAAATATGCGAAAATTATCATTCATTTTTGACCATTCGGTCCAGTTCTGCTTCACTTTGCTGGTGTAACCAATGTTGAAAATCCGTATTTTCCTATGATTTTAAATATTTGCTTGCTTTATACAGAGTGATTATACATGATTGACTGTAATTAGTTTGTGAATCTATGAATAATGCACATACCAAATGATAAGTACCTACGTCAGTCAATTGATGCATGGATTGATTTTGACAAACTTTCTAATGTTGTGCATGTGTAATGCGTAAAACGACTTGAATTGTTGGTATTTCATTTGATTCATTTTCCAATCAGGAAATTTCGTCAAATCATTATTAAATATTTAGTCAGTATAATCTACAAATCTACTGTTCAGTATCTAGTAATTAATGTTCAATAATTATTTAGAAAATAGAAAAATATTACTATCAGTAATGTATATTGAACGAACTCTCATTGATTGTTGGTGGAAAGTGGAAAGAACTCGTATTGCTTACGCAATTTAGTTCCAGATTGACATAGTTATCTGAAGTATATGACTTTATTATCAATACAGTACAAATACTTCTATGTTGTGCGTGCTTGTTAATCCTTATGATTTGTAAGACCCAGTAGATAGGCAATACCTACTCGAATATCTAGATAAGTACGCATCATGATATTGAACAAGACTGGTTGGGTGTGTATATCGTAAAGTTCATTAATTATGAATGACTAGACTATTTATTGGAACTCATTGAAATTGAAATGGGCGATGGATGCATCGAGAACCCTACACTCCACACAACCGTGCGCAAATGCATACCTACAATGCAGGTAGGAGTAATGTGTCATTATAAATAGATACGATATGTGCGAATGTGAATGTATTATGTGAACGTGAACGATGAACCAAAATTCAATTTGTGCACTGCGTGTATTTGTAAGTCTAATAGATATAGATATTGACATCTATGTATACATAGAAAAGGTGTATACACGTGTGTTATTATAATCGAATATCGATTCGATTTCGATAGCATGTTGAGCATGTTGAGTGTTGACTTTCCTCTTTTTGCTTTAGTTGCTTAGTTTGTCTGATCACTGATGTAACTGTACAACTATAAAAAAAAACAAGTGCATATTATTTTAGTTAGTACCGTTATATTATACATTATGTAGCTATTAATTATGTGGTATGTCGATTTTACTGTCCAGCCGCCGGAATTTCTAACTCTAAGGGACTAAGTGGTTTACTCATTCGGGAAGAGCATAATGGGGTCTGTGGATTTTTTTTTTAAATTTTTTTTATGAAACTACGATTTCATCCCTATACATTTTTATTTTCCGACCATACCAAGGTACTATCGGACGCATTAGTATTGTCCACCCGTTCAAACCGTTTCCATTTACTTAATACTGTAATTTCAACTTGGAAACATGAAAGGGATTACGTTAACGTAATCAGAGCAATGCAATGGGCTGGTCATTTCGTTCCCTAGTTAAATTTCAGAAAATATTCATTCATGGGTTTCAGACTTTCAGGTATAAACCGAACAGAATAACCGAACTGAACAGAATACAGCAAAACGGAAGATTATTGGACAATATTAATGCGTCCGGTAGTACTTACGTATTTAACGTACGAACGACCGGGATTAGATAGTCGTTTTACAGTTAATCGTACATTTTTTTTATGAAATCAACTATAGACATGTTCAGTCGTTGTTGCATTCGTTGCACGTTTAAAAACTGCGGAATACGTGCTGGTTGTTTCACTTACTTGATGTTACAATCAAAACTCCACGTGTTGCAAACGTGCGGTAAAAATCAATGCTATTAACTAAACTAATTCAATCGCAGATATCTATAAAAATTAATTCGTGATAACAATTGTTAATTGCAACTAATTATCCGTTTGAAATAAAGAAACAGGTTTTAATGCGCTTTATAGTTAAAAAAGTAGAATAGAAAATTGATTTAATTGCAAGTATACCTACAGTCCTTCTAAGCAAACAAGAGACTTGTGGGCGTGCCCACCTTTGTGAAAGTACACTCCACGCACCAAGTATGAGAATATAATATTATAGAAAAGAAATCAGTGTTAATATGTAAATTATGACACATGTCATAAGTTTCCTATGCAATAACATTTCACTTAGTTCACGTATTTTCCGGGGCTCATGTTTGAGAAGAACGGAATAGCCTTACAGAAGCGTCAGTTTGTGTCTTTCGTCAGGCATCGGCCTCTTTTGGTGATCTTCGGTGTGTCAGCCATGTTGTGTGGCGGTTGGAATTTACGGGAAATTTGAATCTGCCATTTCCATTGTTAGTTAAAGCTATGAGCTATTAGGCCTTGGCCCTTGGGACTTAGTAGGGGAGTCAATTAGGCTAAAAAGTTTCGAGACCCCTGGTCTAGAGTTCTAGCCTATGGTAATTCGTTGCACTGGCTTGTATGGTCGCTCTTCGACTTGAGTTGCACAACTCCCGTAGCTCAATTGGTTAGAGCGTTCCGGCCGGAATGCCGAGGTTGCTGGTTCGATCCCAGCCGGAGAGTGACTTTTCTAGATTGAGCTACATATTGACTTGCTTACAAAATTGGAAAAATTTACTGTATAATTCAATATTACATACGAAACGGAAGCATAAGCAATCTTAAATTCGATTAACCGTCTTAACAATTAATAATAACTTTCAATCCAAAATTGTGCAATTAATGATTTCAAAAAAGAAAACAAAATCACAGAAAAATTTCCAAATGAGTAAAGTAACATTTAAAAAAATTACTAATAAATTTTTAAGATATTAAAATAATATTTTTCCAAATATCTGACAAATGAGGTGATCCGCGGGGAACTTGGGGTAACACATGGGCAACAAATTGCGGCCATATTGCTTACTTTCTTGTCAATACATTGTATCAATATTAATGCAAATCAGAATGGTTGGCATCAGAATGAACGTCGTGAAGCGTCAAACGCAAAAACTTTGGCAACTTTCAACTATCAGTTCAACGCCGTTTAATTTGTTTAAAATTTTATTGTCAACACGCTTCAAACAAAATACATATAATGACATCAAATATAGCCATTTACGACTCCACAAAGAATTTATCCAAAAATCCTTAATGCAGCAAATACATATCACAGATCACAGCGAATTACTTAAAAAAAATCTTCTTCGTTTTATCCCATTTTATTCAACTCTAGCCCGTCTAACAAGAGGAACACCATACAAAACATGGAGCAATGCATTCCCAATGAAACTAAACATCATCGCAAAACCCTGAAATGTTTCTTGGCTATCTTCTAATAACGGGAACGCTGATTTTGATGAGCCAGTCCTTTCAACATTAACCTCCTGCAATTCTGCTTTCGTGCTATTTACAAAAGTATACATAAAACACGACGGGGTAGAGCTAATTGTTTTGATTTTATGGAAAACATTCGATGTGATTGCAATTCTCTCGTCTCTATCGAGTCGCACGCCTTGATTACGGTCCTCACTTTCGTAATACACACTTCCTTCGATTACAACCAGCGAAACGTTGATCAAATCTTTTGTTATAAAGTTTTCCAAATACAAATCTGTGAGAAACACCACATTGGATGTAATAGGAAAATCAAAAAAAAAACGTTTTCAGTTTTACCTGGGAAATCAGCAACAAAAAGGATATCACTATAATTACTCCAGGAATAAACATCTTCTTGAATGCGCTTCATCCTTGTTCGGAAGTCACTGTACTCGATTAGTAACGGCAGCAGCCATTCAACTTCGCCAAATGGTGACCAGTTGGCTTGGAGCAGATCGTAGTGAGGATGGAACATTCGTTGCTGAAATCGGCCGTTCAACGAACACCAAACATCCAAATAAATGGAAATATTATCAGACAACATGTTCTCATCGTTGTTTGATAATTTTTGATCCATTTGCATGTTTCGTTTGAGACATTGGGCATATTGCACTGACATATCGGCATGCTTGTTCCATCGATCGTTATATGTCCACGCACTTGGATCCAAAAAGACTTCCTTCCCTGATTTGTTATCTACAATTCGCACAATCACTAGAGTTGTATCCCATGCGTGGACCATCATATCCCAGGAGTATCCATAGAGTCCATTTGTCCAATTATTGTAACCCTACAGACAAATTTTGCAACAAAATATTCAAAAATAGGAAACTACGATTACCTACCTTTGTTATAAAATGCGACCAGGGCAAGAATAATTGCACAAAGCAATAGAAAAAGATTAAGAACAAAGTTCTCTTCTTTTTGTTCGCTGTTTTCGACACCATCGTCGATTTTTCTTCATTATTCTCAAGATTTCTCTTCGTTTCTTCCAAAAAGTTAATAGATTTCTTAGGTTTCTTTGGATTTCTTTCTAAATGTTTCTCTGTAGTTCTGTTTACTAGACATTTTGCCTTTGTAATTAATTGAAGAGGCCAATCAGGATTGCAAAATAGAGGCATCGTCGCCAGACACACATACGGAAACATACCAATACTGAATAATCGCGAATTCATTAAGTGGAACATTCCGCAGAAAAGGAAAGCGTACGGTCGCGTTCTTTCAAACATCAAGAAGAAACCAACCGTCAGATCTAACAAGAAACCCATGAAATGAATGACTAGAAAATCAATTTGTTCCGTTGAGAATATAAATCTAAACAAAACACAAAAATTAACAAATATAATACGTATAGGTAATAAAAATGTGTCTAATCGTCAGGGCGCCCGTTCGTTTAAACTCTTAAAACCTAATCGTCAGGGCATTCATGCGCACGCGCATCTGTCAGGGCATTTATGCATTTAGGTTCCCGTTTCTACCCGGTCAAGCAAGCAACGCCCATAGCACCTACCTAGAAGAAACCTTATGTCGTTTGGTCATTGAAGTGCAGCAATGTCGTGAACGTTTAATTTTTTTGGACGGGACACCGATGCTATAGTTTCCACCGTAGTTCTACGCTTATAATTCTATCCTTCATGAGTTCTACACCTGAGGGTTATTATTTAATTGCCAATTACATTTTTAAATGTGCATAGCACTTCTTCATAAATAAAATCAATTCCGGCACTTAGCAATTTTATAAATCTTTTGACAGATTTGGGTATTAATTTGTTTTGCATTTTGAATAGTAATTTACTAATTTTCCACAAGTTTCACGAATAACGGCAGAAGCCTACGGCTTCGGGACTAAATGTTCACACTGAGCATGTTCTCAGTGGCGGATTTTGCTTTTATGGGGCCCGAAGCGGTCAACCCTATAGCTGAGAATAAAAAAAAAATTATAAATTTTTAATAAGGCTGAATGAAAAAACAAAAATATCTGACATTTTGGGGCCCCACGCAGCCGCTTCCACCGCCTGTGCGGAAATCCGGCACTGGTTGTTATATTTTAATAATGCGTATCAGAAAAGGATCACCTTCTATTTAAACTAAACTGCGGAATAGCCAAAGAAATAATTCAGGATCCACACTGCATACAATTGACCCTATGCAGGTAGTTGGCCTTGGGCAATTCACAGCAAATTAAATTGCAGATGTAAAAGCGCTGTATTGTATTTCTTTCGCACTAAGGAATTTTAGGATGCATATGTCAACAGTGAAAGGCTGTTTTGCTATTTACTCTATTTATTCACACATTCACAAATTTTTCTAAATAAAAATTGTTTTATGTAGTAAAAAAATTTAAATTTATTATACATATTTAAATTTCAATTTATTTAAATTATATTTTACTTTGGTTATTTTTCTTTAAAATTTTAATTAATGATTTTTTATTATAAATATCTAAAACTATTGTTATTTATAAAGATTTGTGAAAATGTGAATATAGAGAAAAACAGCCGTCCATCGG